>JAMKCH010004847.1:0-54499 GCA_023653785.1 Ophioderma brevispina | reverse complement strand
CATAAAAAAAATTCTAAAGTATGATTTTTGTCGAATTGGCAAGGATTTCCATCAAAAATTCCAATCATGAAAGGATTAAGCTGAGAAATGTTTTTGGTACAAAAATTTAGCATTTCGAATTCGTATAGCGCAAATGCAAAATGCAGCCTATGTTTTATATGGAAATATACGCAAACCCGAAATCAACTTTTTCTCTCTTTTAGCATTCTGTAGCCAAATACAAGGTAAGGAATCTATTGAGTGTCTAGTCTATATGAATTACTATTATGACACACTTTTTGGGCGCCTCAAAAAATGCTTCGTTGCAACCGTTAATGTAAACAAAATATTTTATCAAACAATTCAGTGTTTTTAATCAACTTTTGGGCCATTCTCCAATAAAGTGTTCAAGTTTGGTCCCAAAAATGACAAATATCAACATTACTAAATTCCTGAAATCATTGACAATCGCATCAGGGCTTTGGATATACTTTACAACCCTGCAAAAAATTCGATTTGAAAAATCTGAGAGGACGCAATATTTTTCAAATGTGCCAGTGTCTCTTGAAACACTTAAACTGCATAAGGGGTGTGCACTTCCGTTAGTGCATAACGGGGGTTCTAGGGACCCCCCCTAATATAACACTTTCCTAAAGGATGTTTAGATGAAATCCACACTGTTAGAAAGGCTCAAAGACCTCAACAATAAGAAATAAAAACTCAAGAAAGTTGTTCAGTAAAAAATTAGGGCAACATTGATTTTAATTTCGCGTCCAAAATGTGCGAAAAGACAATAATTTGTTTCTGCATTTTCTACGGCATTGCTTCGCTAGGCCTTGTGTGATGCTTTAATGGTGAATAATGAACGATATTACCATATAAAGCACCAAACATAAATGTCTCATGCATTTTATATTTTTAGGGTTACTCTGTATAATTACAAATAGGTTCCTAAAGTAAATCGCTACATGATGTATATAAAAAATATAATGGCTCCAATGGCCTACTGTACTTTGCAAGATTTTTGAATTAATTATTTACTTTGTTTATGTCACTAGGTGTATGCATTATGAAATTCAGAATCACGGTAACTATAATAAGACTTTTTCATTTTGTCATGGGCACTCCCTTAGTGCCAATAAGGGGGGGGGGCTCCCTAGGGACCCAACCTAATAACGCAAAAACGACGCGATGGATTTGAATTTTTTGCACCATGCAGCGCAACTAAAGTAACCAATACAAAAAAATAAACCCAAATATATTGCAGCGTTAAAAATCGACGGCTGAAAAAATAAGTGGGTACTAGGAACCCCCCCCCCTGATGCAAGTTAAGTGTGAAGCTGAGAACTACTCCTTTGGTACAAAAATTGTGAATTTTAAAAGTTCCTATGAAGCAATTAAAAAAAATCAGCCTATGTTTATCGTGAATATAAAAAATCACATTTCGTGTCAACTTTTAAGACATTTCTGTATATAAATGAAGAAAATCTGTTGCTGTCTAAATCTACTAGTATGAAAGCACTCATATCACCAAAAATAAGGGATGACCATTGAAAAAGCCAGTCGGCCTGCCCAAAATGCCCCAAACCAAAAGCCACAAAAGATTCATCATTTGAGATGAGTCATTATTTAATGAATTCATTATTATGGTTCCCTTTTTTATATTTTTATGCAAGAGTCTGTGATGTTGCCTGACCCTAGCTGACTTGAACAATAGGTGAAGGCCATTAAGGGAAGCATTTTGGTCATTATTATGCCGGGGGGACTGGGGATTCAACTTTTTTCAGCAAAAATGTTAGCGTTCCCCCCCCCTCGATACCGTTCAAAAATTTCACACTCCGCCCTTGATCATGCTGATTTTCCCATTTAAAGTTCATGTTCCCCCTCTCCGTTGATGAAAAAATTTTACGTTCACCCCCACCTTTACAAAAATTTTTCGGGTTCCCCCTAAAATCCTCATTCCCCCTGGCGAAATAAGACCCTCCTAAAAGCGGCACTGGCACATTTCACAAAATATGAAATTTCTCAATTTGCCTCTCAAATGATAGTATCGGCCATTGGAAGAAAACAGAGAATTATTTGACATAAAAATAACATACCCCAAAACAGATAGGGGATATTGATATGAGGATAAAGAAAAATTTGTAGGCCACTTTAAGTGTTCCATAACTTTAATCAACCATGGGTATATTACATGAATATTTGATCATACTCACTGATATTAAAACCACAAAGTTATAGGACCGGTCAACAGTGTGCATAGCGGGGCAAACATGCATAAAACATGCGTGTTCTTGTGTTAAACGCGAATTTCGCGTCGCCGGCGTCGCGAAATTACAAAATCGTTCTGTTACCCATAAGGAAGCTGAATTTGGTCTTAATCATTGAGGTGAGGGCTTATTGATTATAAACGATTACAAACCATGCAAAAATTAATAACGATTTTGAAAAATCTTGAGGGGCGCACAATTTTTGTCACATGTGCCAGTGTCCCTTTAAAAGATGGGCGGTTCTGTCTCACCATGCTCACACCCACTGATTAATGTCTAGCCTGTAAATCCCTCGGAGCTGAGGGATGCAGGTAGCATTTAGTTTTGCTTTTTTTGTATTTTCATAGGCCACAGGAAGGTGTGTGCTATCGTTTTTCTCCCGTTCTTTTTGGGTTCCTTTTGTTGCTTTGTTTTGTGTTTGTTGTGTGTTTTGGATCTTATCAGTGGTGTGCATTTGTGGTTTGTTTAGCCCAACGACAACTTGCTCACATCATGCGTTCAAAATAATTATATACGAACCAAATTATCATTTTATTTGGAATAAACTACGTAGTGTTAACCGGAAAATATCTTAGCGTTCTGTACTTCAATAATTTTGATATACATGGTGTAGACCCCAGCTTTTGTTAGAAACTATAGCACTAAAATCTTTGCTGTTGGTGTGATTTTTCTAAAATTTGTGTTTTAGCAGTTGGGAAACACTCTGATCGAATTGAATAAATTTCATGTAGCAAAAATTGTTTATATGATTTGTCAATTTTGCTTAAAGCAATCAGTTCATTTGTTTTCCAACTTCCAAATTACCTTTATTCTGTTCTTTGTAAAAAAAACAGACAATCAGGTATTTTACAGCGCTCTTGAAACGATGCCATTTAAGGCTCTTTTTTGACTAAAAAAAAAAGTCAGATTTCCGACTTTTATTAGTAAATAACGCATAAAAATCTTAATTTCTGACAAATTTACACAAGCCCATTTCAAGGGTCTTCACTACAACAATTTCAATGAACAGTGCAAAAATGGATTATGATGAAAAATATGGGCACGATTTGTTTACATTTGCGAGGAATCACGATAGTTGCTTTAAACAGGAGATATTTCAAACACGTTTCAACAGATTATTGGGACAAGCAAGTATAAAAGAAAAACCGCAAAACCTGTTTGAACTTGGCCTGCTATCGTAAGAGTCCTAAAAAAAAAACGTGCTTTGACTTTCTGTCGTGCATGACAGAAATGACTAAAATCAATCATCTTATACATTAAGATGGCGTATTCGGTTATTATTCAAATATTGCAAAAAAAAAGACAGGGTTAAAAAATGGGGGCACTTCTCTCTTGAGGGGAAATGTCCTCATGGAAGAAGGCCAAAATATCGCCCTTGGACTAACCTAAAAAAGGTTGATGAAATTCTTGAATGATCTGAACCATTGGGCTACATATGTATGTGTGATGTGGGTGTGGGGGGGGGGGGAGGGCGGGGTTTGACATGACTGATAAAAGTGTGTTACGGTATGTGCGGCCCTAAAGGTGCAACAATAATTTAAGGGCACCCAATATTGTGTCATAATAGTATTTCATGTAGATTTAATAGACACTCAATAGATTATTACCTTCTATTGGCTACAGAAATGTCTTAAAGAGAGAAAAAAAGTGATTTTAATTTGCTTTATTTCGTAAATATTATATCGAAGATAGGAGAATGCGAGCACAAAAATAAAGACGAAAAATAACGGTCTCGAACCCGGACCTCTCGCTATCTAGGAGTGAGAATTACCGACCGGGCCAGCAGAGGAGTGTTACGCGGTACCAGAGAACCGACGCTATGATAGTATTTCAGTCTTTTGAGTTTCAAGCGCGCCGTACATTGTATTATATATTTTTACAAGGGTGGGCCTATGAGTAGATTCTAGCAGAATCTATGACAATGCGGAAACTCAATCAATGCGCGCGAATTCAAGTACTGAAGACGAAAAATACACGGTCAGTTTCTCCGAGCTTCATATAATATTTATCAAGTTATTCTCGGGTTGTATCATTGACTTGCTCCTCGCGTGCATTGAATTGAGTTTTGGATCGTCATAGATTCTGCTAGAATCAGGCATTCATAGGCCCACCCTTATAAAAATATATAAGACAATTACAGCTGCTTGAAACTCTGAAATAAAGATAAATACAAGCGCTCGTTTCTCTGGTAGTCACGTAAACACAGTCCTCTGTGGCCAGGCGGTAATTCTCACGCTAGATAGCGAGAGGTCCGGGTTCGGGACCGTGTATTTTTTCGTCTTATTTAATCTGTGATCGCCCAGTTTCTCCGAGCTGATATATTATTTACCAAGTTAATTTATCGGGTTGTATCATTTACTTGATCCTCGCAGGCATTGAATTGAGTTTCGAATCATCATAGATGCTGCTAGAATCATGCATCATGGCCCACCCCTTCTAAAAATCGATTGCTGATATTTCAATAGAAAAACATAGGTGACTTTCCGTATTTGCTCTATACGGAAATTTGAATCTCACATTCATTTTGAACAAGAAGCTTTACTCAGCTTAATCCTTTCAGTTAGGGATATTGTGATGCAAAGCTTTACATAAGGGCAAAAAAAATCAGTACTTTTGATTTTTTAAAGGGGACAACTGCTATGTCATATCTTCTCGTTGACCACTTATAACACTTAAGTGCCCCAAGGGGGGTCCCTAGTACCCAACATTTTGATTTTTTTTGCGTTTCTCGTGTTACGCAATCAAATTTTCAAGGAGTTTTTTGCTAATTGTCTGATTTATCGAAGTTGATCTCCTGATACTAAAAAAAAATTCATCCGCCCACAGCTTCATTAGAATAATTAGGTTGGGGCACTAAGACACCCCCCCCTTGGGACACTAACGGAAGTGAAAAAATCAAGATATTTTTACTAATTAAAAATGAAGTAATTAAATCTTGGGATTTTTTTTATTTTTTTTATTTTTTTTATTTGGTTTAATTAATTATTTAATTAATACTTTAAATCAAATAACCTTTTATATGCTGATAGCATCAATTTTAATGACGTTGCTCTTAACTGTGTAAGTCTATGGGAAGAAAACCATGTGATTTTGAAGTTTCTGAGAAAAAATACAAGATGCGTATAAATGTTGGCTATATTTTACAAATGATTATTTTAATTGATTATTCTAGAGTAGATATAATGAATGATTTTGGTCAAAACTTAAATTGGAGTTGCTGAGGATGGACATGTGCGAACCACTCTTTTCGGAGAGTGACAATTTACATTGGCAATAGGGTATAGGTCAAAGTTCGGATTTTCATTTTTTATGTGTTTGGGTTGTGGTTTCTACGTGACCCCTTCAATTGTTAGTGTCATTATCAAACTCCCATGAGAAGGTGGTTATCTGGGTTGGGTCCCTAGGACCCCCCCCCCCCCCCCCGGGCGCTAAAGGAAGTTTTTTTAGCTTGGGGCACTGCCAAGTGCTACGGACCACTTTCAGGCATCTCCGGCATTCACAAAGGGTCCGTTGAGCATGTTTCCATTCACAAGAACCCCATTTCAAGCAAAAGTTTTGGTTTTTAACTACTTTTGTGCCTAATTTGGAAAACAAATTAGTTTCTCAAGGGTCCAAATTTTCAATTTCAGTCGCAGACCTTATTCGCAGTTTTTTTCAGTTCGCAAAGTGCCGCAACCCCCCTCCACCACATGTGTGCCCAATCTGACGTCTAAATTTGATCGTCTCTGCAAGAAATTGCAATTTAGTATTTTGTCCGTAAACGGCCAGAAATGACAGTGTTATGGGGATACTCTTTTTTGTTAAATACCAAAAGCAAGATCAGATCAACAGCTGAAAAACCACTACCGTGCAATGCATTTCAAAACAAAGATGTTGCCAGGGCCTGTCCAATTTAAATAGCATTAGACTCAATATCCAAAAATTGAAATGTGTAATATTAATCTGTAATCAAATATCATTTCTGGTCAGTCATGCTGGACTCTGAGTAAAAAGGATCAAAAAACATTAAATTATGTTGTATTTTCGAAAATGATAACAAAATGATGGAGTGCGAAATAAGAATAATGCAACTTGCTGCATGGTCCTTTGGGACTTCAACAATTACGATAAAAATAAAAAATGCATGTTTTTACCTTAAAATGAGGTTTAATTTCAACCAGCATGAAATTCTGATCAATTATGACTCAAGAAATGGAATGTTGATGGTTTAAAGGTCCATGGCCCGATCCCTAACAGCCTCATCCCCAGGAGCTCAGATTTTACCGGAAGTGGTCGAAATTTTGGTATCAGAAGAAAGCTACTATTGTTTCTATTTACCCGTGAAATCTTAGGGCTAAATGATGTTTGGTTTGGGAGTTCTGAGCGAAAGTGTACTCCATTTTGGTCGACCACTATTAGTTTACACTGTACTCTATGGGGCTCACAAAATCATCGTTTCCAGCTGTCACATCAAAACGGATTGAAATATCGGCGCGAAATTATCAGATGGGCTTTTGGGTGAAGGCCTTCTATCAAGACGAAAACTTATTATTTAAATCGGACATACCCCTTTAATGTAGGAATTTTCAATTTATATACACGCTACGTCTATTTACTTTCAACTTGGTAGGGTAATAGAATGGGGTGCCACACGTGTAGCTTGACTACATTATTTGCATATTCATGAATTTTAAGGTAGCTTATTGCATATTTTCAGACTAACCTTTTTTAAAATTTCTCTGAAATGATATGCCCGCCCCCCAAGTTGCTTCAAACTTGAGTGATGGGTGTACGTCGTGGCTGCATTTATTTGCATCTACCATGAATAATTAGCTTATTGCATATTTTCAGAAATTTCGGTTAAACTTTTTTTAAATGCTCTGCTGGCTATATGCTTTGACCACTGAACGACCATCTGAAATGCACTTCCAGCTACAAAACTAGTATTCTTCCAGTGTATTTTCTCTTTCTAATCATCAATGCCAACTCGTCATTAAGCAGTGATCACGCAACCAAGCCACACTTGTTATGGTCGAGACTGGAACGCCTTGTTTTGAATATTTATCTATCGTTTCCATTCAAACAATTAATGTGTAAATTTTCAAACTAGATGAAAGTAATTATCAAAAATGGATGAAAAAGATTCACGACTGAGAAACACAACCTGTTTAATACACCTATACTGATGTATTACAAGATTTGTTATTATTCATTTACAGAAAAATAAATATCAGAAATACATGCTATGGAAATTTTAATAAAATTACAACTTTTACCGAAGTTAATAAGTTTGTAGATAATCCATTTCTCAGAGTGCATTCAAATGCTGAGAAAAATAAAGCAAGAGTTTTTGAAACTTGAGATATATTTCATATTTTTTTAAAACCAAAACATGATAGCCAGTTCTGGAAGTGCAAAATTATCCAAGTATCATCATCAAAATTACAAAGTTTGCTTCCTATATACTCTGTCAACTCGAAGTACAAGTAGCGACGCGGGGTGCTATAATTGTACCAACTTTCACGTACTGCTCGTGCGGGCCAAAGACAGGTCGGTATGGGTATACGCGATACTTCAGACAAGACAAAGTATAGATATCAAAGTTCATGAGCAGGGCCAAAGTAATAAGACCGTCAGTGTTGCTGAATGAACTTATCAACATTATCAGCCTACAGTCTATCACTATATGTTATAAGGGCAACCAGATTAACTCTCTGACCGATTTACAACTTTGTTGCCACTGGTACTTGGTCTCACCTACTCTTTCTCTGATGACCTGATAGGAATGATTGAGACCAGGTTAGTTTCAAATGCAAGACCCTGGGTGAAAGCATATGGTGAAAGTGACTTTCATGTAGTTCTGGTTGGTCACGAACGTGTCCAGCCTTCTGTGTACCCAAAACTTGCTAATAGGTAATTTCCCAGAGGCCTGTTTACAAACGATACCCTGGGGCTATTTAGAGCTTGCCAAAAGTGAGGTTAAAAACTATGGTCAGAAGCTGTCAAGTAGCTATGGGTAGCATGGATATTTGTATAGGAACGGGTTGCAGTAATGGCAATGAGTTACTTTTTTACATAGAAAAACTCCATATTACAATGAAGGCTTTTTTTGAAAGTCAAGCAGACCTTAGAAAAGGACGGCTGGCCTCTAGTCATGATATGGGATGGTGATATTTGAGAAATGATGTTATGGAAAACTGTTTTGGGGTGTAGAGGATAGCTTCACGTGGAGCAGTTACTAACTCATATTGATATAAAAATTTTTAGCTTTCCGAGATCTAAAAAACCTTCCGTAGGGTTCGGGTTTAGGACCATACCCCCTACAGGAAAGGGTTTTTAGATCCTGGAAAAAGCATAAAAATTCTAGAATCCGCTGAATCCGATAACATGTACTGTTTTGTCTTTAATTGCGGTTTTCAAGCCAAACACTGCAGGTTGTGATAGCACATTCATGACAGTAAACAAAATACAAACATGGGATTTTTTGTGATTTTTTATGATATCCGACGTAGCAAGTCACTGCTATCCTTTTTAAGTAGCTATGTGCCTAGTTCCAGAATTTAGTTAAAGCGGTATAGTCCCATAAGGATCAACCGGCCATCTAGGGGTAGAAATGATCAGAAAATGAAGCAAGTTGTTCGTATGGTCTGATAGGATCAAATGGCGTTTTGCAGTTGTGGCATTTGGTTGTATAATGGCAAAAGGTATCAAGGGTTCAGCCACCCTGAAGAGAGGGAATAATAGAATCATTTCTTTATCTGGTACTGCCAAATTATTTGTCCGAGTTCTCTTTACTAAATGATATGCGTAAAATGCGGTAGGTTTACATTTACCAGTTAATCTCGGAGTCATTTGTGGTCATTGATGGAAAATACGGAAAGAGCTCCATCGTATCCCCTTTTGAATTTGCACCAGGAAACCAAATTTTATTAATGGCCACTACACTAACAAAACTAAGCCAAAAATAAAAAAGAAATTGTTACATGTTTACAACTTCAAAGAGGGGTAAATATGGAAATCTTGCACATGGCTTCAATTTTAAGATTTTAACCTGTTTATCCATTAGCCGTACAAAAGGAAGGGATCAACAACGACCCTTTGATCGTAATCCCTCCGCCGCAATCGATGATTTGTGAGCAATCATTAGTGGAGAAGTTTTTTTTGCAAACTCTATACGAACAACTAGAAGTTTAAATGTACTTGCCATGTTAAACATGTTCCGCCGGATGTGCCCGGGTGTTTTTGTCGCTGTTTTCGTTAATATGCAGTGTTTGTACATATCGTTTTATGCGTTCAGCTTTAGTGCCCAGACTGGCCCCAAGTGTGAGAAATAAAGGATGACATTTTTGACGTAATTTGAAACTTTGACGGGGGGGGGGGGCGTCTTGGATTTTTCGTTAAGCAACCCATGCTCGTTTCTAAGGGTTTCTGAAAGTACCCTAACGGGACCAATGTTCAGTTAAAATTACCCGGCCCCTAATTGGGCCAGCTTGTGTAAATTAGACTAGTTTTCAGTGACTCATAGACCCTAACGGTACAGCAGTAATATGACATCCTTACTGTGCTTTTTAAAATACTTTTTCCCTATATTTCCAGTTATATACTCTCTTTTAAATTCAAATTCCACTTAAATATATTATAAACTCGTTGTATGCAAATTAATTTTTTAATTTTGTAAACTTAACCTCGTGCGGGACCCCTGTTCTCAATACGCGAAAAAAAATTACACATCTACAATAGCCAATCTACAAAAACTGACACTTGTGCACTGTAAGAAAAATACACACTAAGGGTTCTGTGTGCTGATGTTTAGGTAATTTTTCCTATTTGTATCATTGAACCATCACAATCACACTATTTTGTACCCCTAGCGGACTAGACTTGAATTATTAGTGATTTGATACACCAGCGGTAGTCCCGCTTTGCAGCTATCCCCCTCTTTTTTGAACGAGCATGGGTTCCTAACCAAAAGAACCCCCCCCCCGGCGGTTTGACTTGTTTCCATGTAAGCCGCCATATATGTTTTAGTATTTCGACTTCGCAAATTCATCGCGTGCTGATTCGCTAATCCCGGAGGCCCCGGTGTGAAAGCATAAAGGCCGGCAGACCATGGCTCGGGGCTCCTGACGATAACGGAATAAGCGTGAAACTATAGTACGGTTTTTCTGAAGAGCGATTCTTTGGTTCTGGGATGGGCAGGGATGATGATCAAAAGTAGGGATGTACGGTCTCAGGTATATATTTGCCAGTGTCCAAAGATACACTTTTGTCTAACCTTCGGTCATTCATAATCTGAACGTATACTGTCATGTAAGTAGTATAAGCTGTGCCCTGTGCAAACCTATTACAACCGACAATTCTGAATACTTTTTGAATCAATGAAGCCGCTATTTTGAATGTTCAACTTAAAAAGAGCCGGGAATCAAACCATTTTCGTATTAGTTTGAAATGAAAAGTCTTGAAATCGTGACCTGTGAATGATCGGCAAGTGAATGATCACAAAGCTATAATCTTGTAAATCAAGAAGTGTGTCTATTACCAAGTGCAAGGCCACCATTTATTTTTTTTTACTTTCTTTCACCTCCTGCATTATACGATTTCCTTTTTGTCTAGGCTTTTGGTAAGATTTTTGTTAAATAACATTGGGTCTATGTAATACATTTCATCAACGATACAGTAAGGTAAATGTAATCAAGGGCAATCTGATGTAACATGGATGTTAATGTCGCGTACAATTGATATGGTTAACATAATTATTTTTGTGGTGGCCTTTTTTTATCCCATAATTCTAAAATGATATTTTTCCTTGGTAGTAGCCTCCTCCCCATGCTAATGGAACGGCCTGGTCATATGGTTGGAAGATCGGTCTTGGGAAAATTACCTATAGTTTGTGTGAAGAGTCAACTGAATCGATTGCCCATTGTTCACCATTGTCCCGGGACTATGAATACGCCGGTCAATGGTTACTTCTACACCGGGAATCTTTACGCAATGAATAACCAACCACGAACTGCGAATTTTCTCTCGAGCCTAAATCTTAGGATTATCCTCGGAATGGGGCCACTTGGAGATATGAATAACAATTGGAAATATGGCGGCAGATAGATCGTTCAACCAGTGGGTCGATGTGCTTCCTTCTTATCGGCTTTCTTCCAAGGTTTGACACTATTAAACATTGCTTGGATCCACACTCGGCAAGCTTTATGCTTGCTGGCGAGATCACAGCCCTTTTTTATTTTGTATGGAGGACCACGGTTTATACATGCCGGAAAACAAGTGAAGGCTATAGGTGCAGGGCTGCGTACCACATCGACTCTTGCTAAATTCGCCCCAAAACATGTCTTTTCCAAGACCACGAATATTTAAAAGAGAAAATCGCCATTATTGTGCTTATCATGCATATTTATATTGTATGTGATGTAACTTTTGATGTTGAAATGAAATAATTTGATTTGGATTGATTTGAATAGCGGGCTGGTGCACCATTGAATAGCCGCAGAGGTTGAAACCACAGGAAGTTGCAATTTTCCCTGCACAATGTGGCTTCACCTTATTGTCCAAGTTAAAGGACTTGTATAACAATAGAACATCTGTGGGGAATATGTGCACCAGCAGGTGTATGCATTGATTCCTGCCATATTGCTTAGGCGAAAAGCAACTTCCTTTGGTTTCAATCGGCGACTCAGACCACTGACCTCTACACATGGATAGCGGGTCTGAATCGCCGATTGAAACATCAGGAAGTTGGTTTTTGACCTATACAATATGGCGAGAAACAATACATACACCTTGTCAAACAATAGAACATCTGTGTGGAATTAATGTGCACCAGCAGGTGTATGCATTGTTTCCGCCATATTGTATAGGTCAAAAACCAACTTCCTGATGTTTCACTCGGCGACTATTCAACTGTGCGGCAGCCCGCTATCCATGTGTAGAGGTCAGCGACTCAGACCCGCTATCCACGTGTAAAGGTCAATGGGTAGAACATCTCTCTTTTGTAGTTCTTAAATAAACACATTAACAGAAATCCCAATTTTAGACATCGCCATTTGTTGAACACGTCAAAGCGAAATCTTGAGGACAAATTCCGATTTTTTTTTATATGTTGTCAAGGAATATGTTCTTATTCCAAAACCATTGGAGCTGAAGAATCACCTCCACTGTTATTTCTGATTTCTTTTGTATGAATAGTGGACGAGGTCGTATGTGGGTCATGGGAACACACATGACCGACCCACATCAAAGCATCCAAATTAGTTTGTGGTTTGCACTCCGTTTTGTTGTAATTTCTTTTATAGTAGGATTTTTTATTCCTGTCAGCTCATTAAAAGTTTTTGGGGCGTGTCGACGATTCTATTCGTTCTGGGAGGTTGTATACTTTACCCAATCAGTATAATAGAAATTCGATGTCACGATACCGGATAAGATTAAGGCCATACTTAAAAAATGTCCCTTTTCTCACGAAGAAAATATTACAAAGCAAATGCACTGAATAAATTCCAAACACCAAACTTGAACAAACTCTGAAGCATTCAACATAAGAAAATGAGTAAGTAAGTAAGTAATTATTACTCACCAAAGTCCTTTTACGTCACTAAGAAATACTAAAAAATCTAACACGTTTACATTTATTCATCTTGTTCCAGAAATAATATTTGACAGCTTGGTCCAATTAAGTATTTTAGAGTTTTGGTCACGCATAACAAACTACAATATTTACGGTGGCCTAATCCCCCTTCAAACCCCGCCTCAAGTTCATACACTTTATCCGTTCTGTGATTGACGCCAAACAAAGGAATCGTAACGTGTCTCACAATTTACGGCAATCTATCATTGCTTCTGGTATGAAACCTTCACACACATCTATACAAAAAAGTTCTGTAAATGGGTGTTATCATCATATTCTGTTGAAACAAGGTTGAGTATTTCAGCTGTTAGTGTTTTTGATCTCCACACATCCTCTCCACATGAATTCTTAACAGTCCGACAAGTAGGCTTTGGGACTGACAGGAATAAAAAAATCAGACTATAAATATTTGTGTGAGTTGCTATATTGAATGAGAGCTTGGTCTGGCCGCTATCTACTACCGCCGCTGCTGACTCCTATCTGCCGACTATCAAAATGCTGGTCGTTGATTAATTTGACTTTGCCAGATAACCCATAATCCCTCACGAGTTTGGTCATCGCAATGCAAAGAATGCGAAATTATGCTGCAACTTTAACAGTATTTTTACAGAAAAATTATAGAGGGTGTCGCACGAACGAGTATGTCACCATTTATGATGAAAATCTGTTCTTTAAGAATGACAGTTTTGTTTTCAGGTGGACACCCCGTATGTTTTTAATGGCAGGTTTAAAATTTTGCGTCAATCATTTTTAATGTTAGGCGACGTGGTGTAGCAAAATTTGCGCCTGCGATTTCAACTTACCCTGTGTTGCAATGTTGACTCGTTGTTTCCCATTGTAAACGGGTCACTTCCACTTCTACACCGCTGTATCGTTCAGGAGTTGTGTGGTACACCATTCCTATTCCTTATGAGTGCAATTTTTACGCGACGTAGCGTATAACCCCGGGGACGGATCACTAATGAAAGATGGATATGGTGTAAGCATGGCGCTGTCCAAACACGGGGGATTTCGGTTGACACAGGCCGCCAACAAAGAGAGGTCCTTTGGGGTGAAAATTTTTAAATTTTCCTTCTTTTTCTTTTTTTAAAATTTTAGGGTTTTTGGGTGACATTTCCAAATGTGGTCTTTGGGTGACATTGTCAAATACATGCATGGGGGTGTCTTTGGGTTATATTTTCAAAATACATGGGTTCTTTGGGTGACAATTTCAAAAGTACATGAGGGTCTTTGGGTGAACAACGGTGCTTGAAAATTGGTGTCTTAACTCTTTGCGGCGGCAGGCGAGTATACTCGCTCAAAATGAATTTTGTAAATTTTTGTATTTGTCTTGTTATAAACATTTCCGAAATTATTTATTTTCATGATGCGTAAAAAATGCATTTAAATGAGAGTCAAAAGAATAAATAGGCCTTTGTTTTTCGTTTTTAGATGGCATCCCAATGACCTAAAATATTTGGAAATAAATCTTCGAACTCGAATGGCCACTACTGACTTATGTTTTAGCGTAACTTAGACAGATTGCCAGCGTGCAAATATTTCACAGTGCCTTACATCCCCGTCACCGCGGGTCCAAGATGGAAGGCCCCCCTCCCCCCGTATGGTAGTTATTACCATCAATTTGGTGCATCTCATGCCCCTCATGACACCATCAATTTTCGGTTTCTTGTCCCTACTTGATTAGTGTGCAACTTGTCAAATAATAACCTCCACCAAAATTTAAAATTTATTCGGATTTCGGCCGGCAAGGGGAAACTCCATGATGCTTAAAGTTTTGTAAACAAAAAAATAAAAAAAGTAAAAATATTTGTTTGTTGTTGTGTTGTTTTTTGACAAAAACAAAAATGTGAAACTCCATCTGGGATTTGGTCCAGGAATTCTGCGTGAGGTACTTCACACGGTTTGGCAAATAGTTTGTTCCAAGTAAGTACAATCACGTGTCGGTCCGTCATTGGCAGGCAATACACAACATGACCGATATACTTAAGGGGGGGTCAAGCATAGAACACAGGAGACCAATATGCCAAAATTGTCCGTAGCATAGCCTGGTTGTGGTTTCTGATTGTGGCCACTGTGTCACCTCTTCATCAGGATCGCCCGTTGGATCGCTTCTGTTTTCATGTGACCTGTGTGAAAGTAATCATAGTCTGGCCTTTATCATAGGTCCCGGCCTCCATAGATGACAACGGCAATAAAGCGTGAAAACTAATGTTGCGTGAAGAGTGCGGACTGAATCGATTGCCCCTATTTTTCACCATTGTCCCCGAACTGTGAGCCTGGAGGACGCTATCTCTCCTGCCACACAACTGTCCTGTTTCCAACAGTGATCCTCCCGTTTAACCCATCTTGCGGGAGACCGCGCGAAGCGCGGGGCCTCCAATAGTTAACATAATAGGCAGCACTTTTGTCGCTCTTTCAAGCCAGTGTGCATTGTCCGTTTCAATAGATATAATAACTTCTTTGTAAGTAAAGTTTGAACATGTTATGTAGCACGGTTCGTGTCAATATAGTTATAAAAGAAACTCTAGGAACTGGCAACCATACATTACTTTTTATGCGTTCCCGACCATATAGTGCAAAATACCATCGTACTTGAAATGTCACGTGTTTTGGTGGGCCATGTGACTAGTCTAAGCCCGCATGAGTCACGCAGCCCCCCCCCCTAGCCGCTATCGGTCTGGGCGCACATACTCATGAATAGCGCCGCTGTGCTAGGAGTTTGAAGTAAATATATGGTCCATGAGCCATATCTCGGGGCCAAATCTCACATTCGCTGGTACCACTCCAACTGCCACCTATGTGAAGCGAAGTGATTGTGACATTCCCTGTTATTTCCTGATGGCATCGTAATAATACTGGGCCAAGTCGCGGCGGATACGTCGCGTTATAATAGAAATGATTTCTATTTTGATTTGTAAAGGTCAACCTGTCATCACCATCATAGTGAAGGTCAAGTTGTCACCCAGCGACACTTTTAAAAGGGTATATTCTTCCTCGGCTACTTTGGCAATGTGCCTTGATATGATAATTATAAATCACAGACAGCTACTTTGGGGCTATTTTTAATTTGTTCTAACCCCAAAATTGCACAAAACAATTCAACATGATTTTCTGTACAGGACTTCTCATTATTAACAATGGGTTATTGGGCAAATTTTAGAATAAAATATACCAAACCATGGATGATTGATTTGTTTCTTCTATGTCTCCGTTATATTTGCTAGCGTCCCTATAGGAATCTGACGATTACGCGGCAAAAAGGCAGGTAGCATTATTTTCTTGTTAGATCTAGGGGCAATTTCCTCCGTATTTTTTGAAAAAGTTCAATTAAATCAATTAAGACTAGAGTCCGTAGTGGGTACAAACTATAGCATTGTTGGAATCCTTATGATTAGATGCCAATATGGCATACATTTTTTTGTTCAACAATGATGGGCTTTGGTACAATTTGACCCCTGTGTAACTTAAATTGGCCGACCTATTGAAAAGTGATACGCCCACATTTTGAGAGAACTACCTACCTAGCAATTGATGTAGAGGGTCCACACTAACTACCAACTGTTAAACCTTTTCTGGTAGTGGGGAATTAACCGAACTCCGTTGAAAGGGTGCGTTTCCGACGTCTTTGGACCCCCCTGTTTACCCGAAGTATATCATAGGTTGTGTGGATATCAGATGAAAGGCCGTATTTTTCTGCTTGTCGTCCTGAAATCGCCCTCAAATACATTGTTATTCCCCATATATAACAAAAAACCGCCATTTTAGGTGTTAACCATCACTATTACACGCTATTGAATAGGGGGCTTTGCGGACAGATGCATTATTGCGGTCCACCATCAAAAGAACCGCAGGGTTTTTTTTCCCGACGGTACTTGATGGGGTGTATGTGAAGTGCCCAGGCTCCTCAATCAAGTAGTAGAGCATACACATAAACGGACAACCCCCTTTAAATAGGCCCTATGATCTTTTGCCGGCCGTTCCTGCTCTATATACAGTTTATGCAGACATTACAAGTATGTGTCTTTGTATTGTATAATTTCATTTTTTTTATTGTAAAATTGGTTGTATTGCAATCGCGCGTGGTTGGGCTGCCAAAGATTTAAATAAAACTTGCCCCTCATTAAGCTCACTTGGGTCCAATTCGCTCTCGCTGTCAGGAATCCATGCTAATTTCAAACAAAAACGTTGTCACAGATGTTTCCTATATCCAAATAGATCTTCCACATTAAAAGGATGTGTCGCACTGCATTTGATCCGTCGAAGCTGTATTCTGTTTTGACTGCCTCAATCGAATGTTTCGGAGTCGCTCTGCCAAACTGAATTGTGTATTGTTTCCTAGAAACTTAAGCCCTACATGTTTGCCCATATCAGCTCTTCAGGTCATGGGGTTCACATGTAGGGAGGCAAATATCAATTTCATGTTTTGAGCTCGGTGGTTTATTTTTCTTGATTATTTGTAGGGCTCTTTATTGTAACTTGGCGGGAAATGCCATATTCCGGCTTTTCATTTCCATTGTTTGCATTCCCTATTTTTTTCATTTGATTCGGAAGTGTCTCAACTTCGACGCCATAATATTGCATTAATCCATTATCCATGGACTCTTTGGATAGGTTTGAAATACTGTTCCTCCATTGGGAAAGGGTGTTAGCGTTCATCTCGTTATGGAATCCGCTTCATGATGTGTTTTTTGGCGCCAAATCGGAGTTATTCCGCTCCGTGAACAAATCCATCAACACTTACAGCAAAACCGCACCATTTCCATCTTGGTCGATTCCAAACACCTTTTCAGTGTGTGACTGGTGTTAATCCTTGTTTCGTCTATATAATTTGTGAATTTCTTTTAGTTTGTCGATTGTTTAATGTGTAGCGAAGATTATTGATGTCGCAGTAAAAAACAATTTCGGCTCTTTCGATCACGAACTTGAGGTCTTCTGCATAGTGAAAACGTTTTGGCCCATAGGAGGCAAAAGCTCTCTGCCTGAAAACCACGACCGGCGTTGGCGGCCATGCCATGTCTTCGTGTGTAAACTGAATACAACCGGCAATTAGGCCGGATCATAGCTAATGCATGAACGCGGTCACTTCTTCCCACCAGCAAGGACACCTCACTTGGAACATACCATTATCAGTTTATAGGGGGAACCGAGAACCTAAATTTTATTACTTTGGAGTCAAAGTTGTTCTGTTATTAAAGTTTATTTTTTTAACTTAAATTTTTGAGTAGCACACATGACTATGAGATACGAATTAGCTTTCGTCTGTGAGTCGCAGTCTACATCAGATGCCAGTAAACTGTGTATACCGGCCTGTCATTGCTGTAGTGCAATTGTCAGGCTGACATCCCTGCACCGATATGGGCGAGGAACAACTAAACTCACACTGGCCTACACTAGGTATCGAATAAGGCAAAATCCGTGGAATTTTCCAAGAAAAGGGACATTGAAGCAACTCACTAATTTCCCTAGGTGTCAGAATTGGCAGTCATGAAATAACCAATAAGATTCATGCCCACACGAGCGATTATAAAGGGCGTCCAATTTTATTTGATTCTTTAGTCAAAGCATCCGCACAGTGTTGAAAACCCGGCATGCATGCATAGTGATAAGGTCACGTGAATACCGCGGTACAACAGCCCCGCCGACGAGAAGAACGGTCAATGGTGTGTTGGTAGCATGTTTTTTTCCGAGAAGTGATCATTCATTTTTTTTTTTGCTGCCAATCAAATCGAGCCTTATATTAATAGTTAGTTAGGAGTTTTGTTACTTTACAAAACCGTTCGCGCCCAGACATTAGTTAGGGCTTTCGTGATTTCCACGGGCGAAGGCGGAAATAGGGCGAGGTACTGAGCCAAACGGCAAATTGTAGGCGCTTTTACAGAGCTTGGGCACATTGAAGAATAGAATTCTAGTAGGGCTTGTTACAAAAAAATAATGATGCACGGTCATGTTCACAACGTACTAATACAAAATCTACATTTTTTAAAAGCTTAGAATATCTAGTTTAATAATTCATCTTCGGGCCCGCAGATTTTTTTAAAATTAATTCGCCGGGCACAGGAAACATTTTGTACAAGAACTGTGTTTAACTGGTTTTAATACTCGCTGTCAAACTCCATTGAGCAGATGCACGCTAGTTTTCATTATGAGGTTAATTTAAATCCAGGCTTTTCAAACGGAGCTTCCAGAGACTCAGTTTTTCCATTGAAGTTCATATCTTGACGAAAACGTGGTGCCACAGATGTATTTGAACGTGTGGCAAATCCGTCTTTAATATGTCCTTTGAAACATACTCAATTGAAGGTCATTCAGGGCTATAGCTTAGTCCGAGTACTCACTGTAAAAAGTGCCGGTACTAAATGCAAGTGCATCGTGTACTAACAATAGAGAGACGTATCTTCACCTTTTTGACACTGTCCAGGATTGTTTAAAATAACCAGCGATTAATCTGGGGTTACAATAGGACTTTCAACCCCCCACCTCCTCAATTTCAAACCTCTATCTCTCTAAAAGGGAGAAAGCCTCATGGTTGTTTGGATTTGCTAGAACTTTCCAGTAACGCTAAATTCACTACATCTACTTCCACATTTCCTTTCATTAAAACGAACAAGCAAACGATAATATACAAGATTAATTTTTTTCACCAACAAATTTCCTTAATACCATTTTTTTTTTAAAAGAATTTCTTTTTTTAATTTTTAAGCATTAACAAGAGTAATCCTAAAGGATTCTGAAAATCACCTTTTGATTAGTCAACGATCTAGCACACGGTAATCGAATTATCATGTGTGTCATGTGTACATTGTTTTCTTATGTCCTTAATTCTGAAATAGTAGCCGAAAAATCAGAACATACTATGATGTGAGAACCTTTAACTGTTTGTTAGTGTTTTAAAAAACACGTACACAAACAGTGTCTGGCTAGTAGTTAGTGCGATTAGTCCGGGGGAACCTCTTTACAAATATTTGAACATTGTTATCTATAGACACATAGACACACACACAGCTAAGTTTTTCTTCTTTTGTCGACTTTCAGAAATTTAGATGCGTTTTTTGTAGGTGTAAGAGAAATGTGTTATCAATAAATGGACTTATTTGGGTGTATTAATACTATTGGACATGATCGAAACGAAATTTCAAGAAGACCCCCAGGTGCTTTAAAAGGTGGTTTGGCCAATTTATGGCAAAACATCCTTACCGGACGTATATACAAGGTACCAAACTAAATCTAAAGGTGTTACGTTATTTCCAAACTAGTACTGCTCTTTGTACCCTTCATTTCTTGCAACCACAGGTGAAAATACTAATTCCTCTGGCTTAAAGGAGGCATAATTCCTCCCCGGACTATAAACTTTGAACTTTAAAAATTGGTTTTTGCTTATACCATCTTAACCAGTGAACCGTGGCCAAAAGGTTTGGCTACTTCTGTACATTTCCTACTTTTATATTCGCTGTCTGAAAACGCAACAAAATCACAATGAAGCTTGTGATACGAATTTCCTCAATCATATCAAAATGTAACCAGCAAAAATGAAAATGTATCCCCCAAAGGTTTAGATGATATCGTTGAATTGTAAATACAATTTGCTAAGATCACGAAATGCTCCTTCAGTTTCCAGTGGGATAAATTAACTACGTCTACTTTGCATTAATATCATTTTTTTACATTGAAACATACTAGGCAAAGGATTCTAATTACACCATCATTTTTCTTTCACTAGCAAAATTACCACATCATTAGAAGCTTAAACAGGGAGCAAAGGGTATGGAACAATATTTTACATACACATAACATACATGTGCAAGAAACATACATAGGCAAAGGATAATAATTACACCAGCATTTTTCTTTCACTAGCAAAATTACCATATCATTAAGAGCTTAAACAGGGGAGCAAAGGGGTATGGAACAATATTTACACACATAACATACAGTGTGCAAATTCCTCTGAACATTTTGTATAGCAGTTTTTGACAATTTTATCATAAATGTGATGCTTTTATATACTTAGCATTGCAAAAAATGCTATACAAGCTAAAATTTGTGTAGCATTTACTTCAAAATGGGTAGCATTTTGCTACACTAAAAAGGGGAATTTGCACACTGATAACATACCTCATCCAGTTTCTAATATATTAAACATTTGTTTGGTGCAAAACTTGTTTTGTTTGGCTTTGGATATACCGCAGAGACTTCTCTGCCATTGCAAATGTACCCGGTCAAATGAACTCAGGTACAAGCAAATTCGCACAGTCTCAAACCGTATATAAATGTTTAGCCTTTTAACTATGCTTATCAACTTCTGAACGAAGCAAGTATTTCAACGACGTGGTTCGCTGTTTTCCATTTCTATTATTTCCATAGAAAAAAACATCCAAATTAGCGTACAATACTCCTCAGTGAAGTCTAGATAAATATTTTGATGAACTGTGGACATTCTTGTAGACCATCTATTCTAATTTGAATGTCCAAGCCTACTGAAATACAAAAAACATGATTGTGTAATAGTACTTGAACTGTAGTGTTCTTTGAACAAATACCCACAAGAAATAATAATACATATAACATCAACATTATCATACATTACATAAATCAACTTTCAAATACTATTCCGCACGTAATCTGCTGCGGTTTTACCTACTCTCACTACGAAACTTTTTTTTACACAATTTTAACAGATAACACAAAAAATAAAGCAAACATTCATGCTGTCATTAAAAAGCAACAGCATGTTCCCATGTTCTCTCCAATGCACAAGTGGGTTTTGTTTCAATCTATTGCACCAGGTATAGGCAATTGTGACTCCATATCCAACAGATGTACCTATATCAGAAAAAAATATTTATATAGTAAGTTAGTCTGTATTGCTATCACAAACGAACTTCTTTACAACATCATTAGATCATATTGAAAAGCACGCCACTACTTAATACACTTAACCTTGGTTGGGTCACTTGTCTAGTGCTATACCAAAGCACAGAAAGCTTGGCCCTGGGCCAAATTCTCAAATTACACTTCATTCTCATTTTGCTCATAATAATTTCGTGGACACTTAATTAGTACAATTTGTGTTGCAATAGATCAAAGTCCATATTATCGAAAATGTCAATGTTCTGACATCGTCTTTAGTGCTTTTGACGGTGCTAATATGCACAAGGCAAAACCACACTTCAGAACATTTCCCATCCACGACATCGTTCCATTATACCGTTCCATCGTTCCATTATATTCCGTATTTTGCATTCATTTCACATGGGTTATAGGAACCTTGTATCACAGCGCATTGCTCTTTCCGGGTTTCCCCTATATTGTACATGCACGACCCCGTGCAGTATTTGGTTGGAATAGATCACATGACATGCATTATGCATGGTGTGACATCGTAATTAGCACGTCGTGCCTCGCTTTGTTGGTGGTTTGAGGATTCTGTGGCGTGTGTATCGCAATGGAGTAGCGGTGCCCGGCGGCAAACCTAGACTCCTTTATAAATATTGTTGTGTCCAGTAAAAGTTTGTTCGTGGCTAGCTTGGTCATCGAGCTTGATCTAATAACAACTCGATAGACAGTTACAGCCCAAATCATATCTTATTTTCCTACCACATATTTACTGGTGTTTTTAGGTTGCATAAACTATTTTCGTTAAAATAAGCGTTTGGGCCACCCCAGGCACCCTGAATTTTGACTTAAAAAAATAGCATGTTTAAACATTTTGTAACACAATTCCTTCGTGGAATACCGTCAAGATGTTGAACGCCTTCACTCTAAATATGGTTGTAAGACATTGATCTGAAACAGCTTGGCATTTACATTTTTCGGAAAGTAGTAAACAAAACGTGAAATGTGTGTTGGGCTCTCACATAATTTGACTCATACATCTTTATTAACTTACATCATCATTGTTTTTTTCTTGACCTCCTTCGGATAATGGGTCGCTTGGTACTTGCGCCGCACCGCTGTTGTTTAGACCGGAGCCTGGATATGAAAATTGTTTATTGTAATGTTTAAACCTGGATAACAGCGGTAGGAAATTCTTAAATTATACATCTTGGCAAGAGTTCCATATGTACCCCCCTTCAAAGTTCTACATGTACCAAATGATTTATTATTTTTGGCCTTAGGTTTAGGGGTTTTGTTAGTGTAGGCCATAAATAAATATAATTTGTTTCCTGTAGTAATTTAAAGGGGGGTACATATGGTACTCTTTCCTAAATCTTACTAAAGGCTGACTCGGAGATTTTCCGAGGAGGTCGCCCGTAATTTTCAAACAAATTGGGTTTTTTTTGCATATATACTAATAGCTGTGTGAAATAGCTAAGCTCAAATCGAGGTCCTTCATGTAGAAAATCACATCTTTGTTAGAAAATTCGGATCCGGAATTTTTGTTATACACAGTATCCTATGCACTGTTATACTATTCATAAATGTTTACTGTGTGAAAACGAAAATTCTGATTCATTTCAAACTTGGAATTAAGCATTTTAGGTGACTATCTTTAGTTCCACTTAGCTATTTCTAAAAAGGACAGCAAGAGGAAGATGGCCCCAACAGAACTCAAAAAATTAAAAACACACACCAGGATCCAAGTGGATTCAAAGCGACTAGGAGAATACTAAATATATAATATAAAAACACCAGTCTCAACTAATGTGTGCTGGATAAAAAGACTAGAACAGAAAAAACAGCAACAACATTTCAACACTATTAAAATGCAAGAAGTGGCACTCCACCACACGAGAACCAGAAGCAGAATGCACGAAAAAAAAAGCAAGTAGAAAAGAGAAGTAAAATAGATGAATAGAAAGATAACAAAGGACACAAAAGAAAAGAGTACCAAAAGCTGGCAGTGCAGAAATGCACAAAAGGCATACGTGACTGTGGATCAAACTGGAAACAAGAAGTGCTCTGAAATAACCACATTAAGACAGAGCTGTAGATGGACTAAATTTAGCCATTCAAAAGGTTTATTTCTCAGTTTTGATGTTTATACCATACGCGGTAGTGGTTTGTAAAACAGGTATCCAGTGTTATTCAATGGTCAGTCTCATATTTGTATCAAAATTGGTGGTTTGTCAATGTCTATGCAAATAATGTCATCTGCGTTATATCCTAGAGAATTAAAATGTTTGGCAACAGGGTTTTTTTGCGTTTGTGTCTGGTATCAGCACAATGCTCTATAGGCCAGTCAAAATAGAATGAATGCTGCCTTAACCCAATACTAATTGCAACAGAATCAATTCCAACAGAATTGTATTAAGAATACCTTTAAAAACAACATATCAAAAGTCTACTAAAATCAAAGGAGTGGAACATATATTTTTAAGGGGGTAAGGTTTATACAGGGGTCAAAATATGAATTGTATCAAAACGCGTCGAAAAGTATGCCAACGTGTTCGTTACATTTCCAGGATTAAAAAAAGGTATAGTTTGCCATATCTGCAGGTTGTACTTCAATAGTTATGAGTCAAAATAAGTTCAAGGTCACAATGGGGGTAATTTTCAGATATATCCGTTCGTTATAAAAAAAAATGGTGTCAAATTGTTCGTCTAATGGTACAGAACCCGAAAATATACTGGTTGCACCATCTATAATATTCGTTGCATAATTGGAACGCAAAATGCGACTTGTGTCTACAGGGTCTATGGGAGGTCACTAGTCATAGCTCTGTAATTCTTTTATCGAAAGTTCAAACAAAGAATCTATTTACATTTACTTATCTAGTGGGACAAATTTAACAGTTTACAACCAGTCCGATCAAAATCGGACCATTCTATGAATTTTACCCCAGGATGACCTTGAACTGTTATGAGCCTATTGTAATAAAACTATAACGCGTAGATAGGGCAAACTATACCTTTTTTAACCTTAGGAGTAGCCCAATAAATTGGTACATCATTCAAATCAATTCGAACAATTCTAATTTTTTACCCCTGTACAAACGTTGCCCCGTTATTTTACATGTTCCACTAGGTTGATTTTGGTAGACTTTTAATATATTATTTTTGGACTATTTCAGAGTATATTAACACCAAAATTGTTTCTGTTGCAATTTGTGTGGGGTCAAATCATACAATTATTGGACTACTAAAGCCTGGTTTTTAGTGGTCGTTTGGTTTCGCCAACATACTGTTTTTGACACTTTTTACATGTAATGAGGTAGATGACATTGTATGAATTACAATTAAGAGCATATTTAATTTTATGTTGTGAATTGTTGGTTGTACTGCTGAAATTATAGCTGGTAACTATATGTTGAACAGGCTCTTTATGATATTTATGGCTGCATGCAATACATTTCTTGCAAGGGTGAAAACCCTTAGGAGGAGTGGAGAAACCATAGATCTAACAAGTTGATATTTAAGGTTTTTGTGTCTCCAGAAAGCTTGTTAGGGTGAAAACTCTTAGACATGTTAGGAGGAGGATGTGTGAGTGGAGAAACCGTAGATCTAACAAGTAGATCTTTAAGGTTTTTTTGGTCTCCGAAAAGCTGGAACAGGAAGAAATCGTTTACAAATTGTTTAACTTTTTATAAATGCTTTTTATAAACACTGCTGAAGAAGCTTGGTCTGAGAATACTTCTTGCAGGATTTTGGTTCGAACAACCTTAACGTAGAAGAAAAGCGAGTTTTTTGTTGTTGGAATTTTAGGAAGTGCTTCCTACTGACTTCTACATTATCTTGAAACCATACCTGTGAACCCGAAAGCTTTGGTCAGCAGTTAGAACTTGATTGGCCCAAACCCAGAGGGCACTGACCATGGAATGGCGGTACTGGTATGTGCTGCGGTCAAGACCCCCGTTTGCGCTTCTTCTGCAGTTCTTTAGGCATTTTGTTCAAGTTTGCTTCAGTTCTTTAGGCCCCTACTTTTCCACAAACTCACAAATAGCTCTGTGGCTAAAATATGGGCGAAATTGTACCAGTTCTTCTGCACTACAACTTCTAATTTGGCTCGATATTCAGTTCCCAAGTCCATAATATTGGTAAAAGATCGGTTTCGAAGACCCTACTTTCGCCAAAAATTCAGTTCTCAAGCCCCCATATTTGAATCATTCCTCTATGTATTATTGACGTAGTGTAGTGTCAAGAGTAACGAAGGATTATCTGAATAAAGCTTCTTTATATCCCTCATTGAAGTCTTGACACTAGACTAGTTCTGTGCAATATTACACGGAAAGAAAAACCAAATTTGACGCTATATACGACGAAGCATTAAGAAGGAACATTAATGCAGCCGTCAAAGGGGGGTCATACAGGGCCATATGCAGGATTTATTTAGGGGAGTGCGGAAGTTAGAATAATTAGACCCACCACCAAACACCATTTGACTTTGACTGTGTACTCTGCAACACTTCCTTCGAAGCCAAACGCAGAGGGGGGGGTGCGATGAAAAGCTCTAGCTGATTTGATTGTCTCAGGTGTTGGTTACTTCTTCTTTGAATACTTGGTGGTAGGGATGTGAATAAGCGAGTATGGTAGTCTGTTCCATTCGTATATTGTCTTTGGAAAAAAGGAGTTTTGTAACAGTCCTTCTTTGCACTTGGTATCAGGTATGATTTATTATTGGTATGACGAGTAGGATGGATGGCTGGTGTGAGAAACTTTCGAAGGAATAGGAAAGGTCGTATGATATTTTATAGAGAAGGGTCAGTCTTGTCTACGGAGCTCTAACTTATCCCAGTTCAGTTCAGCCAGCATTTTAGCACGCTGCTCTTCCTCTCGTAGTTTCTACAAGCATATCTGCCGCCCGATCTTGAACCATTTCCAATTTCTGTTTGAGTTCCTTGTTATGGGGATCCCACACTGTACTTGAGTATTCTAAATGAGGCCGGACCAAGGTTTATAAGCCGTTGCCTTAAGGTAGGTGTACAGGATGTATGTAGTTCCTGCATACAAGGTTAAGTACTCTTTGCTTTTGAGACACAGTGATTTATGGGTCATCCCATTTAAGACTATTGTTAATGTGTACCCCTAAGTATGAATGTGATGCAGTTTCTTGTGAACGGTGTGTCCCAATTTATAATGATGTGTAGTTGCGGATCACCTGGCATGAGTGAGTTTAAGGGACATAGCATTTTTGGATGTTGAATTTCATTGCCAAATGTCCTGCCAGGTGTACAATTGATCAAGGTCGGCCTGTAAACAAGAAACATAGAGTGTCGGGGAGGGACGATACATAACAACAATAATCGGCAAATAAACGAACCTCTGATGTGAGATGTATTTGGGAGGTCGTTATGTAGGACAGGAATTAATAATGGGGCCGCCGAGTACGGTGCCTTGCGGAACGCCTGATCTAACCTGCACCCAATGTGAATGATCTCCATCCACGACAACGCTCTGTTTCCGTTTAGTTAAGAAAATAGATATCCAAGTGTGTGTCATTCCTGTGATACAAAAACATCCTCATCTTGTACAATAATCGGTTGTGAGGAACACAATCGAAAGCCTTGCTAAAATCCATGATGATCATATCAGCAGGGACATTTTTATCCAAGGATTTAGCAAGGTCATCGGTTGTTAAAAATGAGTTGTGATTCGCAGGAATGCTGTGATCTAAAACCATGTTGCCGGTCTGTCAAAATTTTGTATTTACTAAAGTGATGCATGATTTTACTATGTATAATACGTTCAAATTATCTTGCAACTGATAGGAGTTAAGGACACAGGGTGATAATTAGCTGCAGTGGCTCGGTCGCCCTTTTTAAATATTGGGCTGATGTTGGCTTGTAAGCCAATCTGCAGGAAGATCACCGGACAATAAAGACTTATGAAAAATATGAGTAAGAGCTGGTGACAGTTCTGTAGCATATGATCTTAGCATTTTTGCGCTCACACCATCCGGGCCAGAAGCTTTGTTTTCATCCAATGTTCTTGCAACAATTTGAAACCCCCTCTTGGGCGATAACAAAGTCTGGCATTTGTGGATACTTGTGAGGGATGGGAAAGTTTGGCATTGGTTTTTCGTTGGTGAACACAGATTCAAACTGGCTATTCAAAATTTCTGCTTTGTTCTTGCTATCAGAAATTAATTCACCATGGCCCAGTTCTGAGAAATGGAATACCAATACTATCTTTCCTAAGTTTTTAACAAAATTCCAGAATTGTTTTGGTGATTCCATGCAAGATGAACGTACCCATTTCCAGTATGAGTTCTTTGTTTCTTTTTGAACAGCCTTTCTCATGTTTTGAAATTTTTGTTATCAATTATGAAACCAAGTGATCTTGCACGCTTAAATGTCTTTGTTTTTCCTAAGTAACCTTTTGATCCTGTGAGAGATCCATGGAGTGGCATTTTTCTTCTAGAGGAATTTTTGAAAGGGATATGCTTATCCATATTACTAAAGATCCCATTTAAAGGTATCCCAATCTTCTTCAGCACTTGAGGTGCCAATGCTGGTAATTTTGTCATCAGGTCGGACAGGTCTTTGTTTCAGGCCCTATACGTTAGCTTTATCATATCTATAAATCTTTCTAGGTTTGGTGACTTGCAGCCTGGGATGAGAAAGAAGATCTACCAAAGGGATCCCATCGTGGTCACTGATACCGGGATAATATAGATCTTGCAACAAGCGTTGGGTTGTTAGTGAGAAAGGAAGGGTAAAATTCCTATCCTCACGCGTCGGTTCCTGACCATTTGCTCTAAATTAAATTGGTCCGCTAGAGGAGGCGCAGCCGATCATAGGGGCCTGATTCAAGGAGTTCGTTTACCTCCCACTACAGAAAAGGTTTGATACCTTTGGTAGTTAGTATGGACCCTCTACATCAGTGTAGGTAGGTAGTACTCTCAATTGTGGTATCACTTTTTCAATAGGGGCCAATTTAAGTTTACACAGGGTCAAACTTTTAAAATGCCCCAATCATGTTGAAAGTATGCCATATTGTCCATCTAATCATAAGGATTCCAAAAATGTATAGTTTGTACCACCTACGACCATTGGTTTTGGAGTTATAAGGTAAAATGGCTAAATGGTAAAAAAAGGCAATTTCATGTTGTCCAGGGTCACATAAAAGTAATCTGATTATATTTTAAATACTTGCAAGTTATTGCCTGAGGTAAGAGACCTCCTAAAGGTATAGTTTGTATTATGTTAAATGCTTACTTAAGGAGATAAGGGTCAAAGAAGGTCACACCAATGGGTATGTTGACCTATGACCTATTTTGTCCAATAACATGGTAACTATGCATTCCAGATTTGGTAAAACTATTCCTTATTTTGAACTCATTAAGCTTATGACAAATTCTATCATTTTCAACAAAATTGGAGCAACTTCCGATTTTGCCCCCGTACAAATAGAAATTGACTTTTTTTACCATTTTACCATTTTTCAACCATATAACTCCAAACCATGTCTCGTTGGTACAAACTATACATTTTTGGAATCCTTATGACTAGACGGACAATATGGCATACATTTCAACATGATTTGGAGCATTTTAAAAGTTTGACCCCTGTGTAAACTTAAATTGGCCCCTATTGAAAAATTGACAACCCCAATTTGATAGTACTACCTACCTTGAATTGATGTAGAGGGTCATTACTAACTACCAAGGTGTCAAAACATTTTTCTGTCTTGAGGGGTTAACGATGATGTTTGACGATGGGTCCTAGCTCCTCCACTACAAGCAGTTGCTCACAGAAAGCTTTCTTACTTGATCCTGGGCGAACACTGCGGGACTCCCAATCAATATCACCGAGGTTGAAGTCACCACCTAGGCATATAGTAAGTACCCTTGCTGTGTGATTACGTCCTAGGGATGATCTTAATTTCTCGAGGTACTCTGGGTCCTTATTGTCAGGCACTCTGTAAAATGATCCAATTAGTACATCTTATGACCAACCATCTGGATACGCACCCATATAATCTCGCAATCTGTATCCAGTACAATTTGGTGAGTACCAATAATCGTTACGGAGTGCGACAAAGACACCCCCTCTCCTAGCTTCACCTGGTCTGTCCTTGCGATAAGCATTAATTCGGCTGGCAAAGAATTTCATTGTTAGATATTGATTCACTAAGCCAGGATTCGGTCCCTATGATAATATGTGGTTTCCTTGTTTCAATGCAAGTGTGGAGGGATTCCTTTTTAGCATGGACACTCTGACAATTGATAACGAGAATTCTGAGGGTTCCTTTTTCAACTTCCTTACTAAATTAAAATTGAACTATAATCTTTTTCAATTGGAGATGAGGTAGCCTTTGGTGAACCAATCGATAATGCTCCGTCGTCGTTTAGTGAGGGGAGACTACTAAAGCTGTTGCTAGTCTCAATACTTGAACCACTTAACAAGCAGAATAGTTTGGCACACCACAGGCTTGGCAGATCCATATCACCCTAGATTTACCCAAGTCATTCATAAGTTGGGTCGACATTCCCATACAGTCAGTATGGTACCAGCCATCACAGCTGTCGCACATAATACCGCGTTGACCCCACTTGACGGCACGGGTACAGACTTGGCAAGGAAATTTGGCTTATATGGACCAGGATTAAGTTCAATGTCATGGGCATTGATCATAAGGAGCAGATGTAAGTATGACAATACAAGTTTTGTATTGTTGTTGATATAACCGGTGAACTCTTAACAATACTCAAGTTACGCTTCAAGTGTATTGCACGCAACACGGTTTGTTTAGCCAAATTCATAGACACCACCACTTCCATTGTCCTTTTTCGGAATTTTTGAACATCTTATCACACCCAACTACTTATACTTATATTAATAAATAAATGTATTCATAATGGTAATATTGATAGTGATCTAGACAATTTTGCATAATGCATAAAGGGAGTTTTGTAAGAGATCATCATTACCTTGACCTCCAGTTTCGGCTTGCTCAGGCTCTTCCATCTTTGACTCCTATAAATAGAACATAAGTCTTGCAATCACGTGTGAAACATCATGCTTGAATGATTTTACAGCGTTTCCAAAAGAGAACATTTCCGGCTGGTGTAAAATGCATAATCTGCATAATTGCATGCATAATCTGCATAAATGCATAAGGTGCATAATTGCATAAGGTGCATATTTGCATAAGCTGCATAATTGCAGAAGCTGCATAAGGTGCATAATTGCATAAACTGCATAATATACATAGTCTGCATAATTATAAAACAAAGTGGCCACTTTGGATGGTTCCCAGTTTGTTTCTTGGTAGTTCCCAGTGTTTTAGGTTCCATTTTATGGCTATTGCGCATTGCCTGAAAATGGACATTGCCTGGGCCCCGATTCAGCTACTTTGGTTTAAAATGGACAAAATACTGATTTTTAAACAAAAGTGGACATTTGGATGGTTTCCGGAAGGTTTCTGGATGGTTTTTTTCGGCTGCTATGTGTTTTGGTTGTTGTTGAGCATTTCCTGAACCCCAATTGTTAGTCTTCCGCCTCAACGAGGTCGGGAGACTATTAAGTTTACTCCTGTCCGCCAGATGTCTGTCCATCAGAAATTGGTTTCCGTGTTTCCAAAATTACCCCTTTTTCGCATTATACTGACTATTCGGCTAATTGCGATGTACGGGCGAGCTCTCAAGGTTCGGATAAATTGGGCTGTTTGTACGAATTTAAGTTCGCCGGAGCAATCAAATGTTTGAACTTTTAATGATTTTAAAATAAAAGTGGACACATCGGAAGGTTCCCTGTTTTTTTTCGGCTCCTTTGTGTTTCAAGGGTTGATGATCGTTGCCTGGACCTTGATTCAATTACTTTTGTTCAAAATCGTCAAATAATGATTTTAAACAAAAGTGGTCACTTTGGATGGTTCCCAGATGGTTTGTGGATGGTTCTTGGCTCCTTTGTGTTTCAATGGTTGATGAGCATTGCCTAAACCCCCAAATTGGATATTTATGTCCAAAGTGTCCAAATGATTTTGAAACAAACGTGGACACTTCGGATAGTTCCCGGTGTTTTTGGCTCCTTTATCAGTGGTTGTTGAACACCGCCTGGAACCCACATTGACTAATAATTATTTTTAAAGAAAGGTGGACACTTTGGATGGTTGCCGGATGGTTTTTGGATGGTTCCCAGTTTTTTTCCCCTTTGTGTTTCACCCCTTTTACCCACTTGTGATAAGCATTGCTTCAAGTCCGATTAAGCTATTTTGGTTCAATATGGTCAAAATAATGCTTTTTAAACAAAAGTGGACAGTTTGGATGTTTCCTAGAATGTTTCTGAATGCAACCATCATCAACCATTGAAACAGGAAAGAAACCACCCGGGAACCATCCAAAGTTCCATTTTTTGTTTACAAATCATTATTTTGAGCTTATTAACCCGAAAGAGCCGATTTGGATTCAAGGCAAAGGAGACGGGAACCATTTTAAAAACCATTCGAGAACACAAACGTTTAAATGTCATTAGTTTGACTATATTGAACCGAAGTAGTTACATCGGGGTCCAAGCAAAGCTCCTCATCCATTGGAAGCAAAGGAAAGAAGCCGCCCGTTAACCATCTTAAGTGTCCACTTTTATTTAAAAAGCAATATTTTGACCATTTTGACTAATGGCCTATTTATGTTCTAGGTAATTGCTCAAAAGCCAATGAGATAAAAATGAGCCGCGAACCATCCAAAAACCTTCCGGGAACCTTCCAAAGTTTCCACTTTTGTTTAAAACGTAATTTTCCCATGTTGACCCGAATAAGTAGCTGAATCGGGAGACGTTGAGGCAATATGCAGGTGTGAAATGTAGGCAATGCAAGTAAACGATCCGGCAAACATTCAAAAGGTACTTTTATTTTAAAAATCCTTATTTTGACCATATTGAACCCAAATAATCGAATCAAGGTGTAGGTAATGCTCATCAACCATTGAAATACAAAGGAGCCGAAAACACGTGGAACCACTTTTGTTTTAAAATTATTTTGAAATGACCGATTTTCGGTTCTAAGATGCTCAGCATGGTCCACTTTTGAATTAAAAAAAAATCATTATTTTCGACCATTTTAAACAAATTAAGTAGTTCCCGAAAACACCAGAAACCGTCCAGAAACAATGGAAGTGTCCAAGTTATTTAAAAGTTAATGCTGATTAAGCTTAAAATGCAACCTATGCACCATGATCCTAAGCAGCTTATACAATTATTCAGCTTATGCAGGTTATGCGTATGCACTTATGCAGCTTATGCACTTATGCAGCTTGTGCACTTATGCAATTATGCAGCTTCTGCAGATTATGCAATTATGTGGATTATGCAATTATGCGTTTTACACCAGCCGGAACATTTCTGAAACAGTGAATCGCGCCCGAGGTTAATACATATGTGGTCACGTTAAAAGGGCCCGCGGAGCAAGGGGGAGGTCGAGAGGGCCTGGCCTTCTACACTTGATTTATTTATATATCACAATATCATACATTAGGAGGCAAATTAACAGGGTTGTACTATTGACAGCCGTCGTATATATATATATATATATATATATATATATATATATATATATATATATATATATATATATATATATATATATATATATACATATATATACATATATTACATATATTACATATATAGTACGCTTATTACACAGTCATTTCTGCTACTCGGAGTTTCACACAACACACATCCATTTGTGTTGCGATCATCAGGCAGAGTGATCACAAGTGATGTAAACACTATGGAATTAACGCTTCTTCACCCGGCTTGGTGGCTTTTTCTTGTAGCCATGGTGACGGCAAGCTGAATATTAGTTCAGTTCTCTGTTGAGTTTATTATCCTTCAGATTTAGGATTTCGAGTTTTTCACGAACATAAATGGCAAATCACCTGATTCACGTTTCTTAGTGCTAGAGCGTCTGAGGGGATTTGCCAGTTTATGGAGAATTTAACCTTTCTTTTTTGGTCCCATACATGCTTTGAAAGTTCGGTTTATTTCTGATAACCGTTCAGTTGAATGATTTTTTGTGTTGTAGTAATGCGGTTTGGAAATTACCACTGGCAAGGCCTACGTAATTAGCAGAGTACTGGTATCTGTGACTACTGTGGCCTTTATACACAAGTCTGTCGGCCAAAACATTTCCGTTCAAGGGGCATGTATGTTTTTTCTGCCAGTTGCATGTTTTACTCGTCGTGGGTGATGTGGTTTGCGCGTCTTGACGATTCGGGGGTTATGCGCCTTAATTAAGTTTGCATGTTGTTCATTACAGCTGTAACTAAGTTTAGGGTTTTATATTAAGATTTTGTTTTAACTGTGCCCCTTCGGAAAATGTCTGTCGACAGCATTGAAAAAGTGTTTCCCATGTTTGGTTTTAACACTTTTGAGAATTGGTGGGTTATACCACACGATATTTCTTGTTCTGTTCTTGCGTCGATTTGGTTGATCGTTGTTTGAGTTCGCTGGGGAATAATGCAGTTTCTGGTGTGTCCGGCTGGAATTGAGAAGCATCTTCATAGATCGGGACAGAGTCAGAGTGTGAAGATGTCCGCGCGTTGAGGGAAAACAGTTTGGTGATAGCTCTCAATGGATTCGGGAATTTCTTATTATGGAAGTTGGTGGTTGGTTGGGAGGCAGCTTGAGGTCGGTGGGATCACGTTAGGTTTTCTGTAAGGGTTTGTTGTGTTCCTGTGTTCAGATCAAAGGTGAAGTCGAGGGAATTCCACAACTTTGAGGTTTGTTTCGACAGTGATCTTGAGGTTGCGTCTGGGAATATCTTGATGAGCTGTTTCCGTATTCGGCTTCTGCTCACTCCGGAAGCAATGATTTCATGACGGTCTAAGCCGTCACCCTTTATAGGCCAAACTCGCGATGTTGAGGGAGGCTGAGTTTGTTCAAGAGTAGAGGCCCACCACTTGCAGAGTTCAGCTCGCTGACATGCTCCAATGGTGAAGTCGAATGCTTTTTGGTTGTCTCTTTTCACTCCCAAGGATTGTCTTTGGTGTCGAACAGCAAGGATCTTCTAGAGTGCATAATTGTCTTGATGTCTGTTTCACTCTGACTTTGGGTATTTCTGGACCCAGAGTAAGCTTTGGTGAGGAGATCTCGTTGATGGAGGGAATAAAAATCACAAATGCGAATTGAAGGAACTTAGTTTGCTTTATCGGGAAGGTGGTTAACCATTCAAGGAGCAGGATGCTGACTACTTGTCCATTGGTGAGGTGGTTTTTTCACGGATTGCCTTATTAATTCTGTCAAGTATTGTCTTACTAACGCGTCCCATTTCGGGCTTTGTGGGGTTAATGAGACGGACTGGTGTTGCTTTGAAAGGGTTGCTTGTGATCAAATAGTGATGAATGCGGTATTTTCAGCTGTGTTGTCGATTATGTATTCGATTCCCAGTTCACTAGCAATCTGTCTAAATCACTGTCGATTTCACTTACAGTATTGGTCCAGCAGTATGTATTTATGCGTGATGTTGTCCGTTAACAATTTGTCGTAGTCAGCTACATTCATTTGTAATGTTTCTTGTTTTATCCGCTGGTGCGAATATCTTGTCAGAGGATGTGTATTTCTTAACCTCTTGTTCAAGTTCTCTGGAAATCATCGCTCACGCGTTGAATTGATGTTTTCAATCCTGTCAGACATGTCACGTTCAAAGTTGGTCATTTCGTCGATCACATGTGGGGTGCGTTTGACTTTAGTCCGTAATAGTCAGTGTTTGTTTCATCAGATTTACTACTGCTAATTACTTCTGATTCCGATTCCCGATTTAGGAAAAAGAAAGCCTTCCATCGCATGCGCTTTATCATCAGCTCTGTTTTCTCCATTGTCTTTTGATGAACTCTCGCCTCGATGGAATGGAGATGTTCTTTGCAGATTGAGTAACTTGTGAGCTTGAATAAATCATAGTGACAGTTGTTGTAAGCGTGTGGTGAAGCTTGAAGAAGTGCTCTACCAAGGAGTATGGGAGCGATAAATACATATGACTGTTGATCAAGTATCAGCAAAGTCTCAATACATATGTAGAGCTACTATTACATATATAGTAAGCTATTAACACACAGTATTTCTGCTACTCGGAGTGTCACACAACACACATCCATGTGTGTTGCGATCATCAGGCAGATGATCACAAGGTGATGTAAACACTATGGAATTAAAACGCTTCTCACACGGTCTGGGTGCTTTTCTTGTAGCCATGGTGACGGCAAGTTGAGATTAGTTCAGTTCTCTTGTTGAGTTTATTATCTCAGATTGAGGATTCGAGTTTTTCTCGATACATATATTGACAAATACTTGAATTCACGTTTCTTAGTGCTAGAGCGTCATTGAGGATTTGACAGTTTATGGAGAATTTAACCTTTTTCTTTTTTAGGTCCCATACATGCTTTGAAAGTTCGGTTTCTTTCTGATAACGTTCATATTTGAATGATTTTTTGTGGTTGTAGTACCTGGTTTTGAAATTACCACTGGCAAGGCCTACGTAATTAGCAGTACTGGTATCTGTGACTACTGTGGCTTTATACACAATGTCTGTCGCCAAGCATTCTCCGTTCAAGGGTCATGTTTCGTTTTTTCTGCAGTTGCATGTTTTCTCGCTTGGATTTGGTTGCGCGTCTTGACGATTCGGGTGTTATGCGCCTTAATTATAGTTTGCATGTTGTTCATACAGCTGTAACTAAGTTTTAGGGTGTTTCTATTGAAGATTTTGTTTAACTTGTGCCCCATCGGAAAATGCCTGTCGACAGCCTTGAAAAAGTGTTTCCCAATGTTTGTTTCAACACTCTTTGAGAATGGTGGGTTATACCACACGATATATATATATATATATATATATATATATATATATATATATATATATATATATATATATATATATATAAAAAAAAAAAAAAAAAAAAACAGTTCTATTAGTAAATACTGTTCGGAAACATATTAAGGAATTAAATCTATGCTGGTCGCAATCGTCAGACTTGTACTATTGCTATGTTGTCAGAAATCGCCGCTCAAGGAACAAAAAGCTGGCACATAATACGCAGCGCGTGTAGAGTCGGTGATGGACACGCGCGCATTCCTGTGCGCTTCTTGTGGACACTAATTATTGGTGCATCAAGTTATTTTAAACTATATTTGTTTCGTAGCAGGTATTTTACAAATGAATCGAGACAGATGATGTACTTTGTCGTAGGTATTTTAACATTGCGATATAGTGTATAGTGTTGCAGTGAGCTTTAAACCAAACGTAAATCTCCCGCAGTCTAGACACTGCATCGTAATCCTTACCTGAGTATCCTGTGGTTGATTTAGAGCAATCTGTGCTACTTGATTATCTCCACTGAATCGCTCCAAAAGTCCTTCTGAAATTCTCTCGTACCTAAGTGATAAACATATGAAACCGTCAGGCCAATTGTCATCGGAGCAAGCCAGTGGGTAAACATCCAGAAAAAAAATCTTTGATTCCTCATTATCATATGTTTTTGCTCTAATCTCTAATTATTATGCAGATGAATCAAATTAATACAGATGCACAGAGTAAAATGAAGTTCATTCGAATTATTACCTCTTTGTTTAGTAAGCAATATATTACAAAGATGAAGAGTCCTTGCAGAGAATTGAGTATTACAAAAAGGTATTGGAACACGATGGCAGCATTACCAAGTGCCAACAGTCCAAATATCCATGTGGTACCAAGTAAAGGTGTAAGAATCAAAGTACCTTTAACGCAAGTTCTGTATAAAACAGAAAAAAAGAGCCTCATTATCAATAATAATATATCCATCATCGCGATCACGCAAAAGAAAAAGAGGTACTTGTTATTTGATTGTTAGATCTAGGGCCAATTTCCACATAAACTAAGGCATGGGTCGCTCTGTGTTTTTTTTCAAAAGGTATTTAAATGCGTTTTCAAAAGCGCATTTAAATGCGGTTAATGACGTTGGAATTTATTTAGAAAATAATGAGACCTTCCATAAAAACTTCCATCGATCCGGGAAGAAGTTCATAAACCATATCAGTAAAAATACCGGGTCCTAACTTTCTTCCCTGTGGTATGCTGCAAGTGATGAAAGTTGAAAGTTTGACTTTGTAATAATGCCACTACCTCTAAATGTGCAGGAAGTGAAAATTCCTCCCAAAAAGATGAAACAAATGTTAAACCACTCCTAAATGAGTGGTTGTGTACTTCAAAAGCGCGAGTTTCACTCAAAAAAAGTGAAAATCACTCCAAAAAGTCGGGATTTCTAATCATTTCGTTGTTCCCTTCTTTTAGCAAAACATTCTGTCCTATTTCACACTCTTCTACAAAAGAGTGGAAAATTCACTCTTTGTGAAGTGATTTTCACTCTTTTTGAGTAGTTAGAATAGACATATGCTCTTTGAAGGTATATGATCATTTTTGGAGTGGTTTACATTGAGTTTCACTTTTGCGGAAGTAAAATTACACTCCTTTACCTATTAGGAGTGTGTACAATTAGAGTTTCATGTTGATAGGGGTACACTTTGGTCAGATGACCACAAAAAAAATTCCTCAAAATGGAGGTCATTGGCGGCCATAATATCCCTTCATTGGCACTAATTTATGCTTAAAGTGTCGGGCTTGTGCACCTAATTCCCCATACACTTTATATTGTATGAAAAGACATCAACATGTTTATATGATAATTTAGTTTGATTAGGATCTGTCTACCTTAACAGGAGGCTTGCTGGTTCAAACAGGAAAGTTGTCACATGAATCGATTGAACTCAATTATTTTTCATTTTACCTTATCGCAGTCGTGTCATTGTTGGCATTCACTGCGTTCACAGATCGCTAAGATGCGGCAACAGTGAGGAAGGATCACGGTGTTAATCTAGGTACAAAATCAAGTTTGCAGATTCTGTTTAATTATACCTCTATAATTAAGCTGTTTGGTTACAGACCCTCCACCAGCCCCAAATAGTTCGATTTTCTTGCCAGTCCTTTATAGACTTCAAGGAGGATAAATTAAAGCAAGCTCATTTCATTAATCCAAATGGGTAGGGTTTGAAGTATCTACTGAGTTTATTTTTAAGCCACGTGCAGAGAAAATTCTTAATACAAAACACGCGAAAACAAAAATATATTGAGGAGAAAACAAAATTGCCAGTAAAATTGAAGACGGGCCATATTTTCATACGCCTAACTTTACTGCATTCATAAAATTAATTATCCTGTTAGGTTCTTATGTTTATTTTTTTATTTATTCTTTATGGATTATATTAACCTGAACTTTGCTAATTGCGTCGGGACAGCGAATTTAATCAAACAAACTTACCAGGATCTGCCCAGCCGCTGGTGGTAGGAGCAGCAAATGCCCATATCGAGACCATTATCGATACAGAAACAACTTCAAAGAAAGTCAACTATTAATAAGGGTATGCATTTTAAAAAGGGTATTTACACAGGTGTTAAAATTATTTGCCAGGATTAAACCTTTTGTACCACTAGAGACCGATGTAAAACATTTCGGCATTTCAAAAACAGGAAATGTGTTCCATATGTACTGTAAACAATCAAAAAGTTGGCATAAGTACATTATACCCTTCGCACCATCTCTTAATTATGCGCTATTCCTAAATCACGTGAATAGGGGCGAAGGGTATAATGTAAATATGACAGAAATTTTGATAAAATAAACGCATGATCACATCCGTTACGCGTGATATTTATCCCCATTGACTAATATCTTGCTCAACACAAAAAAGTTTGTACCGTTGTTTACTTGTGAGGTTTTAGAGTGTAGATATGGAATCACTTTTGGGAACATATTAGGTACACTTTCTTGTACAAACAACCAGTTTCAGGACACTTTAGGGTACAATGTTATTTACCATAAAGGGTTACCTATTCATTTTCCAATCGTTTCCCCTAAAACCTAAAAAAGCACTTGATTTCTTCCAGCCTATTTATGGTGGGTATTTGAAGCCCAATAAGGCTGTGCAAGGGCTATAGCATTCATAGATAAAAGGCTGCAAACGATGTTATAAAAATCATGTTTATTTAATCGTAATAACAAACTCGTATTTCATTTTATGCACGCAATATTTTACAAGAGGAAGGAAAATAGCGCTGTAGCACTTATATCCACACAACCGGTTTTTGGTTAGACGTTTCATATAGAAGTCTCTTGATGTAAATGAGTATTGCCATTCATTCCGTCAAGCGCCTACTACACAACTTCATACACGCCATCACAGAATCAATTGTACTTTGCAATCCATGGACTTCTCAGGGTGTCTGAGAAAGAATTACACACCCTAACTATAGGCGACCATAACTTCAAAAGTTTTTTTTTTTTAAATTTTTAAAAAGAATCTGAAACCACAATTACTTTGTAACAATATTAATGTAAAATCACATCGATTCGCAGCTTCAGTAGTTTTTGAAGAATAAGCGATTATGTTAACACATGTCAATTGACCTTCCTTCCAATTGTTTCACAATAATGCAGATTTAATGTTACCTACCGCTGATTACTTGTATTATCTGTTCAAGCTGGTCTTCTTTTCATTCCCCAAGAACCGGCCTTGTTTAATAAATTTTGTGAGTTCAATGTATTTGTTCATTTATTTAAAAAAAAATTACCGTGAATTGAATTATCACAAAATCCAACAAGAAAAAAAACCAAAACATGGTAAATAACAAGAATTAGCATTTTATTAGAAAACAACACCAATAAAATCTGTAGAAAATGTAAATTGTTAGTTGAACTAGGTGTGGCACTGCATAGAATGAATTTTATTAAGTTAATCAATACTCTTTAACAGGTGGATAAACTGCACAGTCATATTATTCACAATGTTTGTTTTAATTAAACATCGTAGTATTCCAATACGATGGTGGCATTCTAACTTTAAATAATAAAGCTGATTTGAGTGCAATTCAAATTCGCCCACGTTTTTAATTAATCTATACTCGTGTTATGCAGTACTGGTCACGAGACCAGAGGGTTGGGCAACATTTGTTCGCCCATCCAAACAGGGCGTTTGTGGTTTTAAATATGCCAAAACTGGTCATACCATTACTCTGGTCAGGAGGACTTATTAAGATTCCACAGAAGTCCTCGTTGCAAGAAGACAATCTTGAACAATTTTAAGAGTACAGTGACGGGTACAAGCAAATTGAAAAGAGTCCCGCTGTGGAGGCAGAGAACCGCCCGAACTTTTCCGACATTGCAGCCATCAGACAGAGTCTTCGTCTAAATCCAGACAAAGTTGCAGACGTAACATTTGCCACACATCAAGCTTTTAACAGGATTACCCGTTTATGACCTGAATTTCACCCTATAGCATGTAAAGGAGTCAGTCTCTCGCAAGCAGGACACTAACCAACGCAGCAGAAATACCCTTCTGTCAATGGCTCAAACACAAGCCTGCAAGGTTTTAATGAATTTCGGGGGATGAGACAACTGGTGCAAAATATCTTTATTATCTTATTTTGTTTTAAAGAATAAAATGAAAAAGAAAATGAAAGTATTGATTATTTCTCGCCTGTTCTGTCTGACTCACTTTATTCACAAAACTTGGAAGGAAAGTGTCCAATGACATGTGTTGCATAATCGCTTTTCTTCAAAGCTACTGGAAACCGAATCGAGTGATTTTTACTTTAAAATGAAAAAGTAATGTGGTTTAATATTCTTTTTAAATTTCTCAAAGTTGATACTTACTTTTGAAGTTACAGTCGCCTATATTTTGGGTGTAATTCCTTTCGGAGACACCCTGTATATGAACGTCTCCGTCTTTTCCTTTCCTTACCGTTGAGAAAGTTACGCCTATTTAAGCGCACTGTATTTTGCTAAACGAAACAGGCTTACTGCAACACATTTGGCGAGGACTTATCCTGTCTCGTAACTTGGTACCTAAAGCGTAAACCGCAACGGTTACGGTTTAACGCTTTTCTAGTCCCGCAACTGTGCGTTTACTGATTTACTGATATTATCCCTTCATCGCACACCTGCTCCTTGAATATACATGTATGCCGAATACAGTGCAGTAGCCAGTTTAGCAAATACACTATTTCAAATCAATGTCACCTATATAGCCTGATGTGTAGCTGTTGAACCTGACGGCAACACTGACACACTATCCGGGATAGTCCTGCCCATCCCTAGCCCTAGGTACAGTGGCAAGCGATTTCTCTCCGCTCCATAGACTTTTTTACAATCTTGTAATATAGTGTTTATTTTATCCTTCTACTAACATCCATCCAACACATAGATATTATAAGCGAAAACGCTGCATTAACTACCTCCAATCTGTTAGGTTAACAATTAAAGAAATCAGTGTTAATCACAAATAAAATTCGTGTTTTAATTTGAATTTGTGATTAGCCATGTGACTATATTCGTGTGAGTGTTTAACAAGCCAGATTTTAACAGGTGAAACATTTTGTTTCGTCAAGCATGACTTTGAAAATGAAAATACTGATACACCGGATGAAAGTTTTTTTTCAAATATATTGTTCGCAAATGAGATTAAGGTTATTTCGTCATTTAAATTAGCATAAATTTTGTTTAAAAATTAAAAATGTAACTGGCACGAAAATATTTTTTTTTATTTATACACCTTTTTAAAACCATCCACAAAAAAAAAATAAAATGACTCATCTACAGACCTCGTTTTCCAGGGGTCGTATCTACAGTTTCGACTTTATTGCACTCATCAGAAATCATTTCGAGGCAACAGTCGTATTTTCACCTAATTAAGCATATTTAGTCTAATGAACTTTGTCAAAAAAAATTAGACTCTCTTTTGAAATATTGGTACTTATGCGTATCACGTATCTTTTCATAGTACATAAACCTCAATTTTCCTTTTAAAAATGTCAGTTGCAACTTTGTTGCACTCAGATTTAATCTTTGTTTGGTTTGTGTGTGGTGTTCTTGTTTAAGTTGTGATTTTGTTATTGCTGCATGTATTATTAATATCATTATAACCTTAGATCTATATACGTAAAGGTGAAATTTGCCTTTGTTGTGCATGGGAAACTGACGTAAGGACGAAATTCTCTTCGATGCCCCTTTAGATAGCATTCTTAAAATAAGTTGGCAATGTTGTATATCGTATTGTTACACACGACCTCTAGTTTTTGGAAATGTATGTCATTTCACTCATATTGCCATGGTAACTGAGAAAAGGCTGTGATTGGCTAAACACAGGAACAAACAGAGTTGCTCAACGATAACTCGCACTCGCGCCATACTTGGATAGAAGATTTGCATGGTTCTGCGGGTTTCGTTTTATAGTTGCATTTGTTCCCGGTTTGCAAGTTTGCGTATTTTAACGAAAACAAACAAACAAACAGATCGATAAACATTCAAATAAATTGAGGGCGCTTTCCATGCCAAATATTTAAAAAATGTTTTTATCTTCAGTTGTATGCTGACTTGCTACAAAAATATATTGAAAAAAATCCCATATTGATGAATTCGTTCTCGTGCAATTAATTTTAAGTACAATTTACTAAATATCTCTTGGTGTGGGAGAAAACAAAATACATAAGAAATTCAGGAATGCTAATTCAAGGACAGAATTTGTTCAATATAATTTTGCAACCTATTCGATTTTCATAACATTTTAAACTCTTAAATATTTGCTTCTAAAAAATATTCAAAAATCACCTGATACTCTGTCTTCTCAATTCCTGTCAAAAACAGGAAATGGTGCGCAGAGTACAGACACTGCCAAATTAATATGTATCTGGTTAAGTTGTGAGGTTCGCAAAGACTTGATTAAAAGAAAATAAGCAGGAATATAAGCAACAGTACCTAGGTGAGGGGGTGGACATGACGTCAACGCCGGGCAAGAACAAAGCACTGCCCGGCAGTATGAATGAGTACCTGCAGGGCTGTGCTTTAAAATTAGCGCTCAATCAGGCGTGTTAAGGCTAATTGAATGCGTAACTGTTGGGCATATTCTTCGCACCTTTAACATGTCAGTAGACCAGAGATGTTACTTGTGTTTGTAAACATTGTCACCTTACATACACTAGTTCGTTGTCCAACCATTGTTTCTCCAATGGAGTTATTTTGAGCGATACATTATTCAAGCATTTAGCAGTGGCTTCAAAACTCAGCCACCGGTTGCTCGTCGGTTCTGCTCAGCTATTTCCGGTGGAAGCCAGGTGTTATAGAATATTTATTAATTCTTTCCCTGGAGATGGCCAGCGCACACAAGGTGAAAAAACCAATATATGCGCTGGCCGGATTCGAAACGGGGAAACCTCCGTAGTACTAGTGACGGCGCTCTAACAAGAGCCACAAGACTGTGTTGGAAGAAGAGCGATAGATATCATATATAGGTGTTAGGTTCGGAAGGTGTTCATCGCTTCCTAGCGGATAGCATCAGAACGGTTTATTTACAATAAAAAATTTAATTTGTTTTGAAAAGATTAATAAATATTCATTCTTGTCTACCTGGGAGAACTAATTTACACAGTTATTAACCCCAAGCGCAACTTGTTTTAGAAGTCGATATTGGACTACTTAATTAGTGTAGTGAGATTTTGCTATCAACGTGAAGGGTCATTATTAATGAGAATGGGAGGGGGGGCTATTTGTGTACATATACACGGAAGTTTTGGACAGTTCTACCAAGGTTGAAATATTAAATGAAGGTATCTTTATTAGTAGTCGTTACTCAGAACAAAAAAACCATCTTTGAATTAAATGTACACTCCATCATTGTATTACTCATGTTGAATGTTTTCTAGCTGGACTTTTAAATAATACAAAAAAAGGAATATGAACGACAAAACAATACCATCTTGAAAGGGGATCTTGCACTCTATCAGAAACATTACTCATTAGAAGTATTTCATCCACAGACTACGGCGATTATATACATTACACTAAAATTACTGATCAATCAATATACGGACTGCGAAGTAGTCTATACGTGGCGTAACCAGAGGGAAGGCAGGGAGGGAAGTGCCCCCCTTGTGGGACACATGCCCCCTTGCCCCCCCCCCACCCTGAAAAATTAGTGAATTTTGCACTGCGCCAATTTTACGTGTGAATCAATAGGCCTAGACTATACGAACAAATTTAGGCATATGCGCCACCCAATCTGATCAGCTTTTGGTTCCTTTTGTAACCAAGGACCTATGACCTCTAGCCATTTCATTCAGAATTAGATGACGTTTTTCTGTTCTAATCTTGTCCCCATTACATCTGGCTTTTGTCTTTTACTTTCCATGCATTTTCTGTAGGTTGTAACGTAGGCTTTTAGGAGTGCTTTGTTTTAGATGGTACTAGTTACTTGCATACAGTTGATGAAGTTGGTTACTTTTTTCAGTTGCAGATCATACGTGTTTGGGGCAAGGAGCTTGCAGATGAAAGTGTCAGATGGTGAACGACCTTGTCAGTTTGGGTACAAAGGCATTATTGTATATCCATAGCGTCATAAATTTACACACCACTAACTCACTATACCACAGTAGTCTATGGGGAAAGGCAACTTTGAACATGTTTCTTTCACATTAAAACTCACAGAGGAAATACAACATCACCCAAAGTACAAGCTCAAATTAACAAACAAACAAACAAACAAACAAATTTTGAACATATGGTGACAGAAAAATTTTTTAGTTACGAATCGCCAAAACTCGCCCCCATGTCAGAACGGCAACCCAAGATTCTCTCTAGCAGCCAAAGCTAGTAATTTGCAAATCGAGGTAAAATTGATGAACGCGGAGCGGAGTAAATTGCCTCAAATGCAATGTCCAAATGCCGCTTAGTTGAGAAAAACATACCAGTCTACCATGTCAATTATGAAATTTCATCACTTTCTTAATATAACTGTGCATTTTCAGGACATTTTAAAGCACTTTTTTTCCAGAAGCCATGCAAGAAAGTAGTCCACCCAGGATTGATCCTTCGGCAGCCAGGGTAGTGGTTGTATACACAATGGGCTCTGAAACTAGTTAAAAATGTCATGATCTAGGATTGACCTCTTGCATCACATTTCATTCAAAAAAATAACTTTAAAACTCATTTGATGACAGGTGTGGCTACATTCTTAAGACCCTCAAAATTCCTGTTGTGTTGTATATAGGTACTGGCTATTATCCCACTGATATTGTGGAATGTCGAAGGAATAAAACATGATTCTGTTATTGGTACTCAGGAGAAATATGCATTAATGTGAATAATTGGATATAAAAACTTTTTAGGAAAACAGTCGAACGGTTACTTTTGTCATTTAACTAAATAGACTTTATTAGGAATCATGATTAAAGGGAGCCCTCATGACAAGAAATCTGGATATACAGCACAAAGCTTAATCTTGATCTAGATACTGGGGTCAATGATTGTTTGGTAGAAAAATGGCTTTGCAGCCAGGACCAGTGGTTAAACCAGGATGTGCCCAGATAGCAGCGAGTCAGCAATTAAACCCGGGGGGGGGGGGCTCACATGAAATGGATGGCACATTCAACCCAAGGGACATCAGTGACTTAAAAATGCAAACATAGGGGGGTCTTGGGTGCGGAGGCTAAAATGCCCATAAATAGGGGGTATTTGGGGCACAATTGACTAATCTTTCAAAACATGGTGTCCTTGGTGAGATTGTGGCCAATTTCTAAAAAGGAGGTGTCTTTGTGTGAGAATTTTCCCCAAAATAGGCGGTTTTCGGGTGACAGTGGAAAAATAGTCCAAAAAATACGGACATTCTTGGGGACGATGATGCTTATACTACGGACTCGGGTCCTAACAGCATTACATGTGCATCACCTCCACAATGTGAGTTCCCCCCCCCCCCCACCAACCCCTCCCAACGATCTGGACAAGCAAAAGCAAGCCTCGTTTACTAGTTTATAATTAGTATTTTGCTCGTGACAGATAGCTTTTGCTAGTCTAAGCTAGGCCTACTCCACTCTAGCTCCGCTTATCAGTAAAAACTCTAATAAAATACACTGGGCCTTTCCTATGCATCTGCTCGGAATGAATTTAGTATTCTGCCCACCATGTCCACACTATTATCCGTTGTAGCTGCGAATTCGTCGGGGTGGATGGTGGGGGCACATACCAAATGCCAATGCAAAATCTTACTACCTGAGCTCACCTCCTTCAGCACTATAGGTCCCAATGCACTGTATGTAGCCGCTAAAATGCATAAAAATAAATGTTTTCAGTTGACCAACATTACTTACATATCGATTCAATTAAATGCATGAGGTTGAAAGGTCAAAAACTCAGAAAAAATGAGACGACATATAATCACTGGATGTTTCTATAGGTTACACACACTCTACTCACTTATATACAGTAGTCGATGGGGAAAATGGCAACTGTGAAGCATGTTTCTTTCACATTTAAACTCTCACAGATGAAACTACAACACATCACCCCCAAAGTACAAGCTAAAACACCAAATAACCAAATTTTGAACATATGTGACCAGAAATCTGTTTCAGTGTACGAATCACCAAACTCGCCATGTCAGACCGGCACCACGATCTCTATAGTCAGCCAAAGCTAGTAATTTGCAAATCGATGTGAAATTGATGACCGCGGGGTAACTGCCTCAAATTCACTGTCCAAATGCCGCTTAGTTTGAGAACAACATACCAGTTACCATGATCAATCATGAAATTTCATCCCTTTCTTAATATAACTGTGCATTTGTGGTAGTGGATGATAACATAGAGCCCCTCAGTTGACTTGATTCGTTGTTTGAATCATTTCCGTCAGCTTTATGTTTACCAGGTCTCTGATGTTATGGTCCTTCAAGTGTTATAGATCAGCTTCCCGAGAAACCGCATGGGTTCACCGTTGAACCGCTCTAGATATAATAAGTAATCTGCTGTCCGTATATTTATAGGCCCGGAATTCAATGCACGGATTGAGTTTGTGTCATTGTCGATTTTTTTGGGTTCTGCATTGGGGACAAACCACTTCATGGCATGAGACTTGCATGTGCTTGGTTTGGCTTTAATGTTCCGTGTCCACTGAGGGGGTTGTTCCTTTATTTACAAGTTCTTACATACTTCTGGGCTCCTAGCTCCGAGGTTCAGGTCATCTGCGTATGCTTTAGCAGATGATATGATGTCAGGTCCACTCATGGCATACTGAGGTGTTGGGACTGGTCTAGGAGACTTCTATCCAGTCAGTTATTTTTGACACATTTGAACAGCTCATCATAGTAATTACATATGATATTCCTAATGTGGTCTGGAACATGATACCACTCTAAATTACGATTAAGGTGAAATTTTTTATTTATTACACGTTTCCACCGGCACAACGCTTCGGTGCCCGAGTACATTTATTTATGCATATAGCCCCTTGGCCCTTAGCAAAACATGATACATTAACTTGGCGATGCATGAGAATATAATATAATATTTGTGGTTTTCCAAACTTTTGTCCATGACTATCTTTGCTTTCTTAGAATACGTGCTAGCTTTGTACTATTTTGCGCAGGAAAGAAAGAGTCGACGAAGGTGGGTTATGTGCTTAATCTGATAAAAATATTACAGTTGAGACAGATAACATACCGAAATGCCAAGAAAACCACGATGGTTGCGAAAAGCGCTATGATGGAAAGAGAACATCCGACTTGGGTCAGTATACCCAAGCTTATCCGGTCTGTATTACGTATCTGTGTTATTTAAAAGTAAAATATTGACGCATATTAATATTAGAATACATCATGTTGTTTATTATTCACTGGCCCGTAGCCAGGAATTTATGTGGGGGTGCGGACGGGGGTGCTGATTGGCCAGAAGCGGACCTTTTGCGTAGCAACAATTTTTTCACCGTCGTCTCCAAATTCTGAAGAGGGGCGGGAGGGGGGAGAGGATGACATCATCGCAGCTTCAAAAAAGAGTTTAATAACACCAGCAATACGTAATGCAGTAGTATTACCCGCTGCTTATTCATTCATATACCATGCAGCACAACCATTACATCAACAAGTTTTAGGCAAGCAACAAACTTTGTCATCACAAAGCGGACCTTCAAGATGACAAAGCGGACCTTCAACATCATAAAGCGGACCTTTGTCATTTTGGGGGGGGGGGGGTGCGTCGCACCCCACCCCCCGGCTACGGCCCTGATTATTCACAATTACATACAATAAGACTGCATTAAGATGCTAGAGTGCTATTTTCAGCTCAGCATGGACACGATGGAGATGTTACACAAAAAATAGCCCAACGATGAAAATACATTGCGTTAATTTGTTTTCGATTATTTTAATATTTCCCTAGCTTGGAGATATCAAAAGTTAATTTCATAATGAACCAACATCGTTAGTGTTGCTTGATAACTAAAACACTAGGTGTGCTCCGGCGTTTCAGTCAGTTTCTTTGAGTTGTAATTATGCATGCGTTAGCGGTAACAAATGCTTCAAAGCGGATCAAAATCAGTATTCATTCACAAAAGCCAAATCAAAATTAGTTTCAATTGTTTCTTTCTTTTAAAATAAATTTTCACACTCCAAACGGAGCTTATTTAGAATTCATATTGAGCATTGTATTAACCAGTACTAAAAAGAAAATATGGAGCCGTTTGAAAAACAAAAAAAAAAACACTACTTGTCATTCTAATTTTTGCAGTTTTGCTGACAATTATTTATGGTTAATACATCGTCTTTTTCAAAAATATATACCGATATAAAATCTCGTCTTTACCCAGACGTTCCTGAAGGCTGCCTCGTTGAAAGTATTGCTCATAAAGCTCATATGCATCGATTGCATTTGTTCAATCACACACAGACAGGTAAGGGTATATTACGGTGTGAGGTGAACGTAAGCGGTGCTATACATAATTTTACATGTTGAATATAAATGGAAATTTATTTTATAATGTAAATTTTATCGTTGCTTTGCAAAATTGATAGCTTCATTTCAGATATATGTGCTAAAAATTATTTTTAAAAGATGCAAAAAATAGGGTACATAAACATAAGGCGTGGTACATCTCCGAAAAATATACATACATTATAGTTACTTTGGGGGTAAATGAAACAAATCTGAAATCATATCATTGTCAAGAATAAAACATCTTTTTAATCACTTTCGAGTATGATCGAAATTATCAAATTTTGAATGACAACGAAGGGTTTGTATTTTGTGAGGGATCGTTTATAAATCAAACGAAAATGCGAAATTGCAGTACATAAAATTGGACAAACAGAAGTAGTCGAATACTTAAGGTGGGTCCCTTACCAAGAGTGATTAAATAGTAATGAAAAATAACTTTTGTCAATAGATGGTTATAATAAACAAATGAAAATCAACGATATGGGTATTTGTTGAACTATCACATGATTCATGATGGTTTTAGCTGTCAGATATGGAAACATCAGAAAATCCAGCATTTTTTTCATATTTTTACATTTTTAATTTGAAAACCCCACTCCCTATTTCTATTTTCTTTGCAGATTATTAAAGCTGGTGTACTTTTACACGATTTCTCTGCTGCGGGTATCATAGAAATATTCATAATTTAAGATATGGGCATTTTTACCAAAAAACATGATTTTAACAGATTTTTGAAAAAATCCCATATCTTGAGTTATGAACATTTTTACAATACCCGCAGCAGGGAAATCATGTAAAAGTACACCAACTTTCATAATCTGCAAAGAAAACGGAATTAGGATGTAGGGATTGGAAATAAAAATTCAAAATGTAAAAAAAATTGAAAAATACTGTATTTTGTGATTTTTACATATCTGACAGCTAAAACCATCATGGATCAAGCAATTGTTAGACAAAAACACATAGCATTGGTTTTCATTTGTTTTGCCATAACCATCTATTGACAAATATTTTTCATTCCAATTTAATGACTCTTGAGCCATCTATGGGACCCACCTTAATTATGTGACCTAACACTGACTGACTTTGATGGTTGGTTAGCTCTTTTGTAGGTAACGCTACAACTGGTCTATCCTTGAACGAAGGGAACCAGAAAAATAAGTTTTATTCATAGATTTAGGGAGTTACAATTGACCATCCAGTAAATTCTATTATTATGCATCTGTGGTGCAATACCACAGTGCGATTAGCGCGTACCGCCCAACACTGCACAATACGCAAAAATATTGGGCATTCGGTCATGCAACTCGTCAAGCAAACACTCTGTTTTTATTAGTTTTGAAGCCAGTTGAAAACTATTTTTGACAAGTCAGCATCTTCTTGCATAATAATAATAATATTGGATGGCTTTTTTTCGGCTGATAACAGAAAATATCGCCCTCGCCAAGAAAATATCAGGATCGTCTTCGACTCGGCTGATATTTGATCTAGGCTCGGGCGATATTTTCTGTTATCAACATCATAGACATCCAATATGTATTAATAATCTAGCACAATGTGGTTCTTTATTTTGACTATGTACTTACGTCTATGTCCATCACCTGCATAAGCACTGGCAAAATTTGTCAGATGATCGCACGAGCAGTCACATGTGACTCATCAATGCTTTCCTCGTAACACAAACCATCGTCTGCCCAAAGTTTTCTGGCGTACAAAAACCATAAGAAAGTGCTGTCATTGATTTTGTGGGTTTACATTTGAGGGTTCAGCCACAATGTTAAATAAATGTACTAATCTTATACCCCCAAAACCGATACCTTTTCACTTTTGTGATATATTACTCAAGCTTAAAGGTCCATGCAGGGGGGTAGGACTTGCCAACACCTAACAGCAATCAGCAAATTCAAAACGCATCAACTTCCGGGATGCTAGTCTGTTTTCCATGTAGACTTAACGGTGAGGGGCGTCTTACGTATATCGAACGGTTACACAACAGACTTGATCCTAAAAACCAGGCCTGGTCACGAATATTTAAATATAATGACCGTTCGTTTTGGAAATTACCCATTTTGTAGCGGGGGTAATCCACTAACCCCGGCGGATTTTAAAGCCAATATTTTTTTTTAATTTATCATGGATATTAATAAAGATCTTTTGAACAAAGGTATAAGAGAATTAATGTCACTGGGACCGAGACTGCCATAGTAAATGCACGTAAGCAGTCCCCAAATTACCGTGTGGGAAATCCCAATGTCCCCAAAGCGAGCAGATAGTTGTCCTACCACCCCCCCCCGGTTCCATGGCCCGATGCTAATAGCCTCTCCCCAGGGACCCCAGATTTTGCCGGAAGTGGTCAAAATTTTGGTTATCATAAGAAGCTACTATTTTTCCCATTTACCCTGTGAAATCGTAGAACTAAAGGATTATTGGTTTGGATGTTATGAGTGAAAATATGCCCCATTTTGGTCGACCAATATAATTTTACACAGTAGTCTATGGGGAGTACAAAAATGTGCTATTAACTAAAAAACAGGTGAATGATACGTCGCGAACCTTTACAGATGGGGTTTTTGGGTTTTGGAGAGTGAAGTTGCCATTCTCAAGATGAAATAAATTTATAGACTTAATTAAATAGGGCATCCCCCCTTAATATCGAGCTTTAAACGCTTATCTCTACGTCTCTAGAGGAAAATTCTGACAATCACCGAAAAATGAGTACCTTGTTATCTTTCTTGTAAGATCTAAGGCAATTTCACCTTGAAACAAGGGCGGGGTCCGCTCCGTCATTTTTTTTTTCAAAAAGATTGCATTTAAATTGCAGTTAGGGATCGTTCGGATATAAAAACAAAGATATCCCTAGAGTTTTACAAATTCTACCCATGTTAATATGCCCCCCATGCCGATTCCAAAATGCTCAAAGAAGACAAAATTGCATCAGGGCATATCCAATGTTTACAGATCCACCACTGGACTAGTAAACCTACATGTCAGATGGAAGTAACAAATGAGCTTTTGTCGAATTGTCATTTTGATTCTTCTTTATCTTATTTTACTTACTCTGTGTGTTTAAAGTAGGTACAACTTGGACTTCTAGTAGTGGTTTTCAGTGTTGTCGGCATCCTTATAGGAAAGAAAATTGAAAAATTTGAAGTCGCACTAATTTCAATAATTATATGGTTCTGAAATGTGTGTATATCTATGTGTGTGCATGCACACGTGTGTGTGTGTATGACAGACCCAGATTCTAAACCAAGGAATTTTAAAGGGGATCTCGTAGCTCTCGAGTTTACTCAATCCATGTTACAGGTTCGCGGAATATTGGATTGTCGATAATGTTGTTTCTCGTCGTGAGTGGTAGGCAGCCTTCATTTTAATCACGTGGCATTCACTGCAAGCCTCATTGCTTACTGTCTGCCGCAGGACGCCTCTGTTTTTTAATTGAGGTTCCATATCATTATGAATTAATTCATGTGGGAGTATAATGTAACTGCGTAATGGGATTACCTTAGTAGCTTTAACTACCAATACAGTATGATTTTAATAGAAATGGTTAAAGTGTTAAATGAGGGACTCACTCACAGGAAAATACATGTCTCATGGAGATCATTCTTGGTTTTCCTATGTAATAGCTTGACACTGGTTGAAGGTCACTAATGTGCGAAAAAAGAAAATAAGGCCGAATAAGTTGACCACTTCGCAAGCTATATAGCGACCTTTTTTGAAATAATGTGAAATAATTAAAAAAACCAAAAAAGAAAAATTAAAATTTGTTAAAACTTTTTAAATCTACGAGCAGGGATAATGACAGAGGACGGGGCACGTCCGAGAAGGAGGAAAGAAACAAAAAAAGGAGAGAAAAAAGATGAGCACGGAATGGAGCAAAATTTGGATGGCGAAAGATAAACACAATGAAACGTGTGAGATATTTTAACTCAATCCAATTACGCTTATGAAATCATAACCCACATAGCACGCATCTAGGGCCATCGGTAATCTTGCCATTATGTGGTGGCTTTATATTGGCCCCAAGGCAATAAATGGTATTCCGTGGTACTTGGCATCGGTAAAACACGTGGGCTATTGCAGATTGCGCCAATAATGGTTTTTCCTGGCAGCTGTGGCATCGGCTTCATATTTCGGCACCCCTTACTGGTCCTATATTGGTGAAGAATCTTGACCCAAGACAAGAAGCAAATATAGAGCCAATTATTGGGATAACATCGGCCCATTATTGATTTTTTAAAAGCAATTGCTGCTCTAAAATCGCAGGCGAGAACCAGGTAAGACATAAAGGAATACCACTACTATGTCAACATATGGGTGTTTTAAACAGAGCACATTTTTTCAATGTGAGTAGCTCGGAACTTATCTAATTTAATTTAAAAATATTTTTTTTTTTTTTAATTTCATTAAAAATAATTGTTGTAAAAGAACATAGGGCCTTTAATTGGCACAACTAGTATCCTAAAGTAAGTTTAATCTGTGGAAAAAAATTAAAGAAGCTGATTTCACTGATTTTGGTAGGTATGGGTATGGTTGTCAACATTTACCAAAAAAAAGTGAGTTATCGTAGGGGGGGAAATTGGTTTTAGGGAGTCAAAGTCAATAACAGGGGTCAAATTGGAAAATGATCCAATATGTGAATGAAAAGTATACCAATTTAATAATTTAATAATAAGGTCTTTATCAATTCCCCCAGCTTCATTTATTCCATTCCGATGTCTGCGTTCCTTTTTCTCTCCCCTTCTCTTCATTTGCTCTCTCCATTTTCCTTGTTCCTTTATTTTGTCTGTTATCTCTTGCTCTTCTCCTCTTTGGACTTTCCCCCTTTATTCCTGCTCCCTCTCTCTGCCCCCCGTTCCTCCTCAGTCATCTCATCTCATCACCCCTCTTTCCTTATTCCTCTTATCCCACCCCTGCCCGTCTGCCCTGATTTCAGCTTCACCCTTCCATATCTGCTCCTCCGGTTCTGTTTTTCGCCGTTTCCCCTCTC
>JAMKCH010004846.1:0-65549 GCA_023653785.1 Ophioderma brevispina | reverse complement strand
TTTCCACAATGCACTTCTTCCAATACAATTTTTGCACTGGTTGTCACATGAATTTTTAGTGACAAAAAGTACTTAAATTGCAAGATTGCAATGAGTTCGGTTCATTTAGGTACTTTTTGTCACTATAAATTCATGTGACAACCGGTGCAAAAATTGCATTGGAAGAATTGCATTATAAGCAGAACACTATAGGGTCATTCCATGCCAATTCAACAAATCGAGTACACCATCACCTCATGGATTTCTTTCTTTTTTGGTGTATTCAAAGATATTCATGAGAAACTGAATTTCTCAAAATTTGAGCTCTGTACCTCTTTTCGTTTTCACGCTACAGCAATTTTAAATTTGAGGGGGGGCACCTCAAAAACATGTACCGGTGTGAAAATCAATATTCAGAGGGCCATAAGTAAAGAACTACACCCCTCAGATCCTTCAAACTTGGCATTCTGGATAACCTTTTGCTGCAGATTGCAAATATGTGAACAATTGCCCCAAAGTAAAAGTGATATAACTTCCAAATTTAAACTGGAGATAGCTAATCTTAAATACTACCCTTGTGTACAATCTTATACTTATATCAGCTTCGTTGGAAGAGATATAGCTGTCGCAAAAAGTAAAAATTCCAAATTGACCTTGACTTGGCCCCCCTAAAAGCCAATGTCAGACATTCTGCACCAACTTCTGCTTGAAATATGTTTGAGGGGGGTCCTTGCTTAATATTTTGGCAAAGTTTCATTGTGGTGTCTAAGTGTCTTCTATAAGTAACTGGTCTTCAAAAAGCCCTACTTCATGTAATTCAGTTTTGAAAGAATTCCCATTGAAACACACAGGAAACCTGAACTTTGCAAACTGTGTATTAACTTGCACAGTTCACTTTTTACTATATAATTCAATTAGAATAATTAAAGTATTATAAATTCCTTACCAAACAAGACACCAAGCTGAAATTTGGTCCATACCTAGATCAGGTGCTAATAAGGTGATGATATTGATTTCAATTTCATTGTTACAGTTCTTCAAGGTCAAACTTGGATTCAAAGTCTTAAAACTGCACTTGAATACCCAGGTTGCAAAGTTCCGAATTCTGTGTACATTTCAATGGGAACTTTGTCTGATATTAGTTGAAAGTTTAGATTCTTTGAAGCCTGTTTACTTACATATGGCAGTTAGACACCATGTTGAAACTTTGCACACAACTTCAGCAGGGGCCCCTCTTAACCATATTTCAAGCAGAATTTGGTGCAAAATGTCTGACATTGATTTTTAGGGGGGTCAAGTCAAGGTTAATTCAGTCTTTTTGCTTTTTGTGACAGCTATATCTCTTCCAATAAAGCTGATATAAGTATAAGATTGTACACAAGGGTAGTATTCAAGATAAGCTTTTACCAGCCCAAATTTGGAAGTTATATCACTTTTACTTTTTGACTTATGGGCCCCCAAAAATATGGTCCGAGTGGTTTTTGAGCCATTTTTGACCCCCTGTTATTTTAAATTGGGGCAAAAGGTTATCCAGAATGCCAAGTTTGAAGGATCTGAGGGGTGTAGTTCTTTACTTATGGCCCTCTGAATATTGAATTTCACACTGGTACATGTTTTTGAGGTGACCTCCCTCAAATTTAAAATTGCTGTAGCATGAAAACGAAAAGAGGTACAGAGCTCAAATTTTCAGAATTTTAGTTTCTCATGAATATCTTTCAATACACCAAAAAGGAAAGAAATCCATGAGGTGAAGGTGTACTCGATTTGTTGAATTGGCATGGAATGACCCTATAGCTCCTCTTGAGTAAATGTAAGTATGTTCCTTTAACTTAAAATGGAAACCATTTGTAATGTGTCTCACCTTGTCTTTCTCCTTCTTCCTCATTGGCCTCATCTGCAACAAATTCTTCCATCTGCTGCTCCATTTCACCTTGCTCCTCCCCCTCACCCTGCTCCTCTGTCTCACCCTGCTCTTCCGTTTCCTCAATTTCGGCTCCTTCTTCCTGAGGTAAACCTTCTTCCTGATGTTCACCACCTTCCTCATATTGATTTTCATTCAGTTCCTCCCTTTGCTCAGCACCCTCTTCTAATACATCTCCCTCTTCCAAATCACCCTCAATGTCTGAGTACATTTCTCCAGTGAATCCACCTCCTTCTGCCTCTCCTTCTTGCTCCACTTCGGCACCAGAATGTCTCTCTTCTCCATCTGAGTGCACAGCCCCCTCTTCTTCTGAGAAGTATTGTCTTTCGCCGCCTGCTTCAACCTCTCCTTCCGAGTGTACTTCCCCTTCTGCATCTGAGTAACCATGCTCTACAGTTGCTTCTGCTTCCCCCTCTACATCTGACGATGGTCTCTCTCCCTCTCCTTCTGATTGCACTTCACCCTCTGCATCCGATACAACCTCCCTTTCGCCATCGGAATAATGCTGCCCGCCTGCATCAGAGTGAACCTCCCCTTCGACATCCGAATGCACTTCTCCTTCTCCCTCCGAAAGGACTTCCCCTTCATCTGATTGGCCAGCAACCACTTCTCTGTCAGATTGGTATTCCCCTTCCTGTAAGTAAACATGTATTGGATTCATATAAATGAAGACACTGAATTACTTCTGAAAAAACAAAATTAAGTTCCGTTTAAAATTTTGATTAAATATTAGTCACATGCATCTGCTTCCCAATATTAAAAAAATACAGCAAGTAAACTTGCACGATCCCCCCGGCAAGGTGGCAGTATAAACAAGTTGGTTAGTTGGCACAGTTGTTAGTTGCAGGGCATCAAAATTCAAAAAATTATTCTCATAGAAAAACATAAAAAATGTAGCAGTTTCCAAAAATGAAAGCCTAACCAAACTGGAACATGACCGCATAGGACCTTTGACCTTGGTACATGTATGTGACCTTTGATCTCAAAAACATGAAGGAACCCATATTGCACCTTTGACCCAAGTTAGGTTGTAATCAGACTTCAACTTTTTAAAGACTCTAAAAACAAAAACCTAACCAAACTGGAACATGACCTGAGATGAACTTTGGCCTTGACCCATGACCTTTGACATCCACGCATGCAAAAGGCAGGCGTCCGGGCAAGACATCTACTATCTAGCTTTGTGTAACTTGGTTACTTCAGGCCAGGGCACTCATCTCAAGTTCAAATTGTTCTATTTTTATCCTGGGAGTTTCTATAAATTGCTATACTTCATAAACTTTGAAGTACAAAGTAAATTAATCGATGCGCTGTGCAGCATTATCGCGCCTTACTACAAAACGCACTAAATTGCGCGCATTGAAGACAAAGCGCGTGATGTAAGAGTTTCTTGCACTGATACACAAAATACTGTTCATAAAAGTCGACAAATACCAGGCATTCCTTGTGAGACTGGTGTGGGAGTTTATTGATTACTTTGTACTTCTAGGTTTACGGAGTATAGAGTCTTACTTTTTTTAAATTCTGGCACACCAAAAAACACTGCGTATACATGTGCGTATTCTTTCCACGGAAGCGAGTCTCTCTATGCGGCCCTGACAACCACTGTATAGAGCAACATGATTGGTCATCCTCACAAGGTCACTCACGCGCAAGTTCGGGCATTACTTGAATGCATGTACACTTGTATCAAGCTCTGTGCGTACACTGTGTACCACAATTAAAGAATCTGTTTATGGAAGTAAAATAAATGCTGCCACCTCTTGCCAAGATAGACCCAAAGGATTGTTTTGCTATGCTACAAGCCTGATCCAATAATAATTTAGCAGTGCTGACAACTGAAATAAAGATTGGTGTTACCACTTAATATTACATGGTCCGCACAAAATGGAAACTTTGGCACCACGTAATATATTACGTGGTCCGCAGTAGAGTGATTAAGGATTGGATGATAGCCTTACCTCTAGGTCTTCCTCATTGCGTATGTCTTCCTCGTCACTCCTCTCATCCAGAACAGGTGTGCTCCCTCCATCACTCCCTGTAACAAAATAATGGATTGTTCAAATGATGGTTTTTACATACAGAATGTTAGGGCGCGTTCCCACTATGATGTTTGGTACCAGGACGTGGTACTCGATGCTAAATCGAGCCCACTTCCTTGCCTAGTGGGAACGCGTTTTAAGTGGACTCGGACCTACATCCGAGATCGGGTCCGAGACCACCTCAGGTAGGTAGTCTCGGTACTAGGACGTGGTACCAAATGCAGTGGGAATGCGTTTGTACATTGTAAGTGGGCCCGGCTCACATATCACCGCGGAAACCACTGCCTTTGCTGTGAGCAAGGCCCGGTGAGCAAGGACAAAATTATCACAAACAAAATCCGTATTTTTCTACATTAAGTATAAAACACATTAAGTATAAAACACGATACTTGAGGAGATTTGTTAGCGATAAGAGCAGCGGTGAAAACAGCGGGCTGACGGACATCCTAAAAATGTAAACAATGAGACTTCCGGGTTTACGATGAATCTGAAAATGGATACGGTCACGCGCATCACGCCGATTTATCAAAATGATCAGAAAATGATCGCCTTGTAGGACGATGTTCTTGTTCAACAGTCAACATGTTTTACATCAACGAATCCTATTTGTTTCCATTCAAGTATCAACAGGAGGACAGAGCAGACCAATTTTTTTGCAAAATAAACTATTGGACGGAATGTAAGGAACGTCCGGGTAAGTGGGCCCGATACTACATCTGCGTTTGGCACGGATGGAGTACTATATCGCGACAGTGAGAACGCAAAATCAATGTGGGCCGAGCCCACTTCTATGTGGACTCAGACCTAGGTCCGAGCACACATGTTTATAGTGGGAACACGACCTTACAAACATCAGGTGACCCACTATTAACTCTAACACAACTGATTACAATTTTGTGGTAAATTGTGGTAATTGGTGTTTAATGCACCACTCCTTTTGGTGTGGTAATCAGTAGTTCTAACATCAGTGACTGTGATATTCTGTGGTACTGAGTTGTCTGATTGTGGTACTGAGTTGTCTGATTGTGCGCATTAGTTGTTTTACCTTGTGGTAATTGGTTGTTCACTGTGTTTCATCAAGTGTGGTAATTTGTTTGAAAACAGTATTGTTTTCTTAACTCCCGTTATTTGGAAATCTCCTTTTTCCAATGTCGATAATAACAAATTGCATCATCTTTGGTGCACAAGATGACCCCCAAAACTAATATACACAAATTTCTATTCAGGCCATCCCTGGCGACGTCATACCACTGGTGTCACCGGCGATCCCATCATGCTCGTCCTCTTTCCCGCAACCCCATAGGCTCACCTCTCGGGCGACAACCAGTGGGGCTGGGTGGGAAGGGATCGACATTGGAAAAAGGAGATTTCCAAATAACGGGAGTTAAGAAAACAATACTGTTTTCAAACAAACTCCCTCATATTTGAAATCTCCTTAGGGTTTCCAATGTCGATAATAACAAATTGCATCGACATTGAAAAACCCCTTTTTCCAGACTAGCACCGACCATAGGCCGGAGGTAGTTGTCGCCCGAAAAGAGACTAACACGATTCAAATAGAAAACCCAAGAGTAGAACAAACCCGAAGGCGACCCTCAAAGGGCGGCCGCGAGTAAGCACCACCCTTGGATACAGATAGCGAAAGCTACTAAAGGCCTAGGTAGGCCCCACTTTCGCTCCCCGTCCACCACATAAGTTAATTCCGGTTAAAGTCCCGGGAATCGACTTACCCTGAACTAATCATGCTAACGCTGTTCGAGGATGGCGCGAGTAAAACTGCCGGCCTCAGGACTCATATCCCTCATGTATGTTGTTATGAAGGAATTGGATGAGCGCCAGCCAACAGTATTTATGATTTGTTCTAGGCGGAGGCCGCGGGGAAAAGGCAGCAGAACTTGCTACAGCTCTGGTGGAATGAGCCGTAGCACGTTCGCCGGCGTTCACCGCATTGGCCTGGTTGATAACCTCACAGACCCAACGTGCCAGAGTTTCTTTCGAGGCAGCCGTATGCGGAGGTTGTGTTATCACAAACAGCTGCTCTACCCTACCACGAAGGGCCTTCGTACGGGAGAGGTAATATTTAAGAGCTCTTACCGGACACCACAGTCGGTCCTCCCGTACGGAAGAACCAACTGACATGTCCGGTAAGAACAATGGCGGGGCCCTGAAGCCAGGTCGTTCATTTTTCTGAAGGAAACCCGGGCGGAAATGGAGAGTGGCACCGATACGTCCAAAAACTATAAATTTCCCCACCGACAATGCGTGTAATTCGGAGGCGCGACGGCCCGACGCCATCGCCATCAGGAAAATAGTTTTGGACGTAACGCCGGCCAGACTGGTGGAACCCATCGGCTCGTACGGTACACCTGTCAAACTCCGTAGGGCGGTTGGCAGGTCCCACCCAGGCATAACTGGCCTCGTTGGTGGCCGGGTGTTAAACATGCCAAGCAATAGGCGGTTCAAAGACTCATCACCTCTCGGTACAGCCCCAGGGGCCGTACCTCGGTGATAGAACTGAACCGCCGACCTGAAATTCTTGATTGTGTTCGTGTCTAGGCCACTACTGAATAAAGAATTCAGGAAGTCTGCGATCTGACGAACAGAGGAAGTGGCCGGACAAATTTTTTTCGTCCTGCACCACTTAGCGAAGACCCGCCATCGTCCAAAATAAGTGACGCCAGATCGGCAGCGTCACGAGAAAGGCCTTGTGTCTGGAAACGCTTCCTGACAGCGGCCAAGCTGTCAGTGAAAGCATCACCAGATTCGTCTGGACATCCGCAGGATTCTCCCACAGGACATGTGAGTCCCGCGGGAGCGTCCGCGGCGTCCCTGCAAGCAGGTTCACCAGCGGACGAAACCACGGCTGACGAGGCCAGAAGGGGCCATGTCTACCACTCGTGGGATGAGTGGGATCGGGGGGAATGCGTAAGCCTTCATCCCCGACCAGTCCAGAGAGAGAGCATCCGACGCCCACGCTCCGGGCCGGGATCACGTCCAGGGAGCAGTACGTCGGAAGCTTGGCATTTCCGGCAGACGCAAACAGATCTATCGACGGGCGATCGAGAACCCGGAAGATCTGTTGCGCTACCCGATGAGACAGGGAGCACTCTAGAGAAGTGGTCCCGCCCCTGGATAGACAGTCCGCAGTGACATTGTGAACGCCCGGAATGTGGACAGCTGTTAACGTGATCTCCCTCTCTATGCACCACTCGATCAGAAGTCTCGTGTGGAGGCACAGAGTGGGAGATCTCGTTCCACCCTGCCGGTTGATGTACGACACCACCGTGGTGTTGTCGGATCTGATGAGGATCTTGCAACCGGCCACCAAGTCCTGGAAATGATGCAGAGATAGAATCACCGCTTTCAGTTCCAGGACATTGATGTGAAGAGACTGATCCGAGGCCGACCAGCGGCCCGAAACTGTCTCGTCCCGAATGTGACCGCCCCAGCCCTGACCCGATGCATCTGTGGTCAGTATCAGGCTGGGCTGGGAAGGAGGGAACTCCACGCCCCGGAGGAGATTGCTGGGCAATAGAGCGTCCCTCACAATGGCGGTCATCGGGACCAGGTGGTCTATGCTGTCCGTTGCCGGACGATAGTGCGCCAGAAGGTGCAGCTGGATTGGGCGCATACGATGCCGACAGTAAGGCTGGCCATAAGACCCAACACAAAGGGCGAGGCGTAGCCAGGCATGAAGCCACCTCTATCCCATACGGCTGGGACTGAGGCAGCTCCAAGTGCGCTCCCACAGCGGGGTTCAAGCCCGGAGGGCGATCCCCAGTAGGAGCGCTGGCAGCCGAAGCTGCCGCGGTGGTGTTGGTTGCGGCCACCACCGGGACCGAAGCCCCTGCAGCGCTCGGGGGAGCACCACAAGCCGCCGCCTTCTCCGACGTAGCACCACGCCGTGCCGACTTGCTTACGGGAATTCCACGAGAGAACTCCCGTTCGCTCTCGATCATGTCCCAGTGAATCCCCGCTAGTCCTACACAGTAAGACAGGCAATGGGACTCTCTAGTACACGATCGATGGCGCCAGCAAGTCGGGTGGGGATCCCACTCAAAACAAATTGAGCGGCATCCCACCACAGAGCAGTGCTTGGTCATTGAAAACGATAAGCACGCACGATACACTCAAGTAACTCTAAGTTAATTGTCCTTCTCGAAGGACCGTAATTTACAACAAAGACGGTCCTTCAAGAGAAGGACAAAAAAGGAATTACGGCAAGACCAAACAAAGAAGAGGAATTACTAGGGTAACGACCTGGCTTCAAGGATGGGCCTTGGAGGTAATTATCGTGACTAGCCTATAGAGACGCTGGCACAATGGGCCAGCTGGATCACGTAACTAAATTCTAAAGAACGCCTTACAAAGAAATGAATCGATTTAACTAATTAAAGATTAACTTCTAAAGAAATGGTCTGGACACTCAATCGGATTAGCTTGTCTGGACACAAATCTGCAAGGCACACAAAAGAAACTATGACCCTGAACACTGATTAAAGTCTAGTGAATGACTGACCAGTTTAAAAATAAATACACCTTCGAGTAATGGAGTTTTATTCGTAGTATATTTAAAACTGGATATAAAAAGCCAAAATTGTTATAGGGACGGCCTCTCTCGCCAAGGAGAGCTGTATTAATGCCGTCCGAACAGTAACAACATAAAGAGTGTGTACACCACCGAACTAATCAAATTGACTCAAAGTAGTTTAATAGTTATATGGGGAAATTTACCGGGTTCCGAATTTGGCAGTCCAAATCTGGAACCTGTGGTTTCAGCGAATCTGGCCAGAATTCGCAATCCAAAAATCCTAAAAACGGACTCAGGACATAACTAACGGTAAACTTAGAGTTTTCACCCTAGTCCTGGCCGAACAAATACCAGCCAAACCTTGTGAATTTCTACTCGAATCAGGAGCTAACAGATACATCTCACCGGTCAGGTAGAGCCCCAAAGGGAAAGAGGACGAGCATGATGGGATCGCCGGTGACGTCAGTGGTATGACGTTGCCAGGGATCGCCTGAATAGAAATTTGTGTATATTAGTTTTGGGGGTCATCTTGTGCACCAAAGATGATGCAATTGTTATTATCGACATGAAAACCCTAAGGAGATTTCAAATATGAGGGAGTTTGTGGTAATCATAAAAGTAACCATCGAAAAATATACCCTAGCTAAGTTTTAAGTCCTGCCCATTTGATGGGTTACCATAGTTACATCTTTACGCATGTTCACCCTATTGGCTGCTTTTCCCGCTCTTTCTAGGAGCTGATATTTCCCGCCTCATATATTTACCTGATACCACACTCAATGTAAAACATTGTGAAGCCATCAATTACCACAAACCTGCTATGGTAATTTGTGGTAATCAGTGAATTCTTACATAAATGAGTTGGTATATGTATGGTGTGGTAGCAGCTAATTACCATGTCCCAATATATCACAGTATAATTTTGTGGTATATTGTGGTAATTGGTAGTCTACCTTCCTGGGGCCTGTGGTAATATGTGGTATTTTGTAATTGCTTGCAAAACATAGTAATGGTGTTAAGGTTAGAGGTACATGTAATTAAAGCTTGATCATTACACCCAACAATCTCACTTATTAGCTCACCGAGACTGAATATGATTTTAATCTACAATTTCTTCAATTGAGGAAAAGTGAAATTTGGAAGATTTTCTTTTTTACCATGTGCTTCAGTTTTGCTAATTAGGGAAACACTCTTAGGCTCTAGGGAGCAGAAATTGCATGGCAACAGTCGTGTACTAGACTAAGTCTGAGCAACCTCCGGCTACTATTGATTAAAACCTGAAGCCAGGGCATGAAAAAAATTTATTTCTGGGGAAGCAGACATGTTTTGTTTTTCAATTAGCGAGACGAGCTGTAAAAGCTCTTCTGAAGTTGGTTAATTTTGGATGACCTGCAAATCATCAACATCATATGCTTGGATTGTGCAAAGGCCAAGCTTTTTGACATCGGTTTCAATACTCAACTTGCCAAAGTCTTTGACAGTGAACAACAAGAGAAGATATAACTAAAAAATATAACTAAATGCATCAGGGTTCACATTAGTGTGCGTTTTGCGTCTATGACTCACTATTCCAAATGTGGACGCACTTTGGCCTAGATAGAGTAAAATTTTGCGTCTATGTTGGACGCAAAAAATAGCCACTTAAAACTACACAAAATCACAGAGTTTGCTCTGGCACATGGTCACAATTATTGTATCATTTTCACTCAAACAAATATTTATTCTGTTACTATTAAATACATGTAGCAAATCTGTGAAAATAAATATAGGTTTAAATTTGACTGTATTTACGTCTTTTATTAAGTTCACTAACCCTCTCACCGTCCCAAAGGGTATTCAAGATACTCCAGTTCTTTTGGAGTTTAAGGGTCATCAGGGTAATTACTTTTCAATATGCCCAGTGTAGGTATTGGAATTGGATGTTTATGGATTGTTTGCAGTCATATAAAACAGTGCTCATACCTGTTAAAATTTGACACGCATAAAATTGGAAGCAGACGCACTGTGGCAACCTCAGGGAAACAAATTTGCGTCCCAAGTAGATGCACTATTTTCAAAACATAGTGGAACCCTTGACAGCATTAAAGAAAACTGAAACCAAATAAACTAGAGACTTTTCTGCATAAGTTTTCACATAGCTTCCACAGAAATGGGGCTCGCGATAGGGTTTACCCAATACCAGCGTAGCCTACATGTAGATTCCGTGATGCTGTTTGTTTTTTTTCGGCGATAGGAGTAACATTTTGCACAGATGTAATACCGGTTACTATTTAAATGCTTCCTTGCACCAAATTAACCAAAGGGCCATTCCATTTCAAACGTTCGAGATGTGCACCGCAGCACGTCATGGATTTTTCGCATTAAAGTGTGGTGGTAGACTTTGATGAGATAGAATCAATCATGAAATTGTGAGCGGCACATAGGTCCATTCGTTTTCCCTCTAGAGCGATTGGAAATTTAGGAGGGGTCAGCATCGAAAGTGCTGCCAGATGTGAAAGACAACGTCAAAAGTAGTAAAAATTGGAGCTCCTCACAACTATGAAAACACTATCTTTAGAGGTAATATGGTTGGAATTCAAATTCGGCTCAAAAATTGTAGCTGTTTACTTTCAGAGATTTAAATGAAGCCTAAATGTCAAACTTTGTTCATTCGGGGGCGAGTTTGGGGGTCAATCATCATCCAAACTTAAAGAATTTTATTGTCCATTTTTTAGTCAATCGGAGTCACAGAGTCGCGGTTAAAAACAACGGAACAAAATGGTGACACTTCAATTTTCAATAAAAACAATTTGACCCGTCATTTTTCATTTGACTCTGACCAATTGACCGCAAGGGTCTTGACTCTTGGGGAAAAAAAAATGAGTGAAATTACTGACATAGTAGACCTTCCATCCAATACAAGTATGAGCACATAGAAATAAATAGGTAAGGTATCAGTTCCATTGAAAATGGACTTTTTTGAACGCTTGACCCCCCTGAAAAGTAAAACCAATTGTTGGGACATTCGACACCACCCCACTACTTCAGATATGTTGAAGAATGCATCATTAAACAACTTGCCTTGAAAGAATTACGCTTGTTTGTCTTCATTTTTTGTCACAACAAAATACCACACTCAAGTTATCAACACCCCCAAAGGTAGAATGTGAACCCAGAGACATGCCACAGTGTTAGCTCACCATCTAGGGGATATCAACAAAAAGTGTCTTTCTTTGGCTTTAAAAAGAAAGTGTCTTTCTGTTTGCGATGAAAACCATGAAGACTATCAAAACACCAGCTGGTGCTTTCAAGAATAGTTCTTTGATGATCTTCAATCATATCTGAAGTAGAGGGGTGAGTGGTGATTGTCGAATGGCAACATTAATTTTCAGGGGGTCAATATATGTCAAATGCCAAAATTAGGATGTTTCCATGGGGCTGTAACTGGAATTATGTACTTACCTAATTTGCTATTATTGTATTGATAATAAAAAAAATGGACAATAAAAATTAGTGTTACTTATGGAATTCTGCCCCCCAAACTAGGTCCCAGATGAAAGATATTGCATTTTTAAATCCAAACAACTTTAAAGGTAAATTGTGTTGATCCAGATTCGAATTCTAACCCCAAAATAGTGATACCCCAGATAGCCGACCTGCCAGATAGTGATTTGTCAAAGTTTGGAGGGTTTCATTACGATTTTGCCATTTCAAAATTGTCTTCTGCATCACCCGCATTGTGGTGACCCCCTAATTTCTGTTTCGCGTCCTGCAGGCAACGAAAAGCAGTAGGCTCTCCGTCATAATTCCCGTTTTCTCTGCATCAAGACTACACCAGCATTCCGCCAGAAAGAACCATGACAACACGTAAATTAAATACTAGTCTGCAACTCTCGCGTCGCGTATGTAGACAACCCTATTAGAAAAGGAATTGTGACGGCGATTATAGCTCAAAATTTCAGGATTTTCATTTCTTCACGATATATCTATCACTACACCCAAAAAGAAAAAAAATCATGACATGCTGCGTTGCACATCTCGAGTTTTGACATGGAATAGCTCCAAATAAATTTCCCACAAATATTAACCCCTAACACGCCCAGAGGTTCAATGAGAGCCAACGAACGTGGTACCGGTCGGAAAATGTTTCTCGTTGCATCTCGGCCGTCTTTCCGGAAAAATGACGGTGCATGTTTTCTCGTTGCCCTGGGCCATCTTCCCGTAAAATGACGGCAATGTTCCTCGTTGCACCTGTAACGTCATTCCCGGGAACTGATGCGATGCTTTTCACTGGCTTTCGGACGGTTTGCCCAGAAGGCGCATGCTTTCATCAGGCGGTGACACTGTGTACAATGCCCATAGACAATTTCGATTTCGATGGACCGTGATAGCGCCACCATTTCGATAAGCTATTTTTTAATTATGCATCAACGCTTCAGACGTAAACCGTAGCATGACGTAGCATAATACGCCCGCACGACTATTGAAGGTAGCAATAGCGCCACTCACGACTGGCGAACTATAAGCTACAAATTTCATGCAGATGAGTGTGCAGTACGCATCCATTATTTATTATTATTTATTTACCCTGTTTTTATTGCTCGCACGCGATGTTCCTCGTTGCATTCTGGGACGTCTTTCCGGTAAATGGCGCGATGTTTTTCGTTTGCATTGGACCGTCGTCGGGAAAAATGATGCGATGGTTTTCGTTGCATCTTGGGGCCGTATTCCGGAAATGACGAGATGTTTTTGGGCATCTGGCCGTATGACTTTACGCTACTTATCCTGTGCCGGGAAAAACGGCCGAGATGCAATGAAACGCAAACTTTGGCTCCTCGTTGCATCTGGGCCGTGTAAAAAATAAATAATAGTTGCCCTTCGGTGATTTGTGGCCGTCGGTCGGCAAAACCACTTGCTCCGGGTTAGGGTTAATCATGTTGTTCAAAGCTTTCAAATTGCTTCACTTTGGAGAAATTAGCTAATTGATCTAAAAACTTTAAAACTAAATCTTAGAACATCTAAGAGTAAGACTAAGGACAAGAGTAAGTTTGATTAATGAACTACATGTGTCCTAAATTGTTACTTTGTAGAAAAAAACTTAGCCAAAGATATGCTCAGATTTACTGACCTTGTACAGAAGAAATATTGCATCAGCCATCACAATAAGAAAATAGGGATGAATTTAGTATTCGGAAGAATTTAGTATTCGCCACCACCCGTGAGTGTGAGTGTGAATCGCCAAGCTTCAACGAATTAAAATGCATGTTGAAGTGTGTGTCGGCAGAATACTGAATTTCATACCGCAGTGGATCCGTTTGAGGTGCCGAATTCATTGGGGGTGGCCAATACAAAATTCTTTCCTAAAAGTTTAAAATATTGCAATTCTGAATAAAACATGAATAATGTCTCCCCCGCCCCCCACAACAGTCAAGTGCAGTCGCCAGTGCGATTATCGCACATCCTTTGCTTTTTGGTTATTAGACTTTTAGTGATGTTTACTCACCGGCATTACTCTGGTTCTTCCATTCAGTTCTTGATATGACTAGACTAGGCTAAATGCAACAAAAAACTTCCAAGACCTAGGCGTCAGCACACACTCACACACAGACGGAAGCTCACGAGCAGTGGCACTGGCAGTGTGCGAGTTGCAGGAACTCCGCCTGAGGAAACAATTTTCAGGCTAAAACAAATTTGACATTACAATGTAATGCTCATGGATGCACAAAATTTGACAAAACAAAAGATCATCAGAATGCATCTTACTCAGGAAACAAATCATTAAAACCGGATGTGGCCATTCGGGTTCAATATTGGACTCCTTTACGAACCACTCGAACTTGAGTGTTTGTTAAAATTCAACAGCCTTGCATGCAAAAAAAATCGCTCCAGGATCGCAATAGTGCTGGGCGATACTTTGAATTCCACATCTACTGTCTTTCTGCGAGACTGTTCGTCCGATGTTCTTCTTCGAAAAGAGGAAAATATCATCGTTCATAATTTCTTACAATGGCGAATTTTAATCATTTTCTTGTTTTGGTAGGAATATTGGGACTTGCACATGCCGCCTATTCCGCTGCTCAGCGTAAGTTTGATAATGTTGTGGATGTGGGTTTGACCAAAAGCAATTTGTCAGTGACTTCCAATCCAGCTTCACAGGATCAAAACTGAGGTATTTGGAGGGCGTCTGCGATGTGTGTGACGAATCTGTCGAATTCGAAAGGTTGCACTTGGTACTTGGGCACCAAATAAGGGTACACACCACCTTGCACGCGCGATAGACTTTGTATGTAAAATGTGGTCAGAATAATGGCTATAACTCGCGTTACCTTTCGTTTTGAGAAAATACGGAGTTATATGAATTACAACCAGTACCCGATTTCTCTACAACGTATCAAAAATTGAGGATAACAATATTAGGTTTAGATTTTTAGATATTTACTGATATTGACAGATGACGGTTATTTTCGCGGGTTAACATCCGCCTATCAACGCGCATGGGCCTTGTGTGTTTTATACGCCGATCACACATTAGATGTCATTAAAATTTCAATGTTTTCTTTTCAAAATTGTCAGATAATTCACTCCTATATGGTTTAAACTCAAATTTGTAACAAATCACAGAATTACTAAGAATATTCCACAATTTATACACCAAACGAGGTACTACAGTCTGATAAACCTCGGATGATATACGCTGTTTCCACTCTAATAGTGGTGTGTGTACCCCCATTTAAGAGGCAAAAATGGCCGCTTTAGTAATACTTTGTAATTTACTCTTGAGCAGAGGCCCTTCTCGTAGTCATTTTCAAAATTTCTTTTCTTTTTTTTTGTTCAAATTGGGCTGATAGATTTTGAGATATGATAAAAAATGTAAGTCACATTTATGCGCACGATTCTCTATTGTAATCATGTTGCGGTTGAAGGCGCGCTTTAAGTTTCCGTTTTTGCAAAAGCACATGAACAAAATTAAAGATCGAAGGCCGAAAAGTGACCTTAAACTTTGAAGGTTTCATTTGATACAAATGGTTTTTGTAAAAGTGTTGTGGAAAACCTTGTCATTTTTTAATACAAAGCTTGTTCTTTTGTCGGCTACGGTTCCAATACGGTACCTATATTACGCAAATAAGCCTATAGTTCGGCGAATTTACATCAATAACGCCAAAAACCGCGGACCCGTGTCCAACGCGACATGTTACAATGATTTAGAGTACATTACTATAGGTTGCCACGTAAATAAATCGCCTTCCAAAACATAATTCAGAAAACCAACACACCCCCCTTTGTTAGATTTTAACAAGCAGCCTTGGAGATGGGTGTGGTTCTGGTGGTGGTGGGGGGGGAGGGGGGTGAAATGGTTATAAATGTGGAATCTCAAATCTTTCTTGAGTTTATGGGGCTAGTCTAGACAAGGCAAGCTCAGGTATAGACCAAACGGTAGATCGTGCAGAACTGAATGCAGAGTAGGCCTACTTTAGCCGAGGAGCCTGGCAAGGCTAAACGAGGTAGCTATATAGCTTTCTCTAGCCTAGGCCTAGATACACCTAGTCTAGTCTAGGTAGCTAGCCTAGCTAGCCTAGCCTAGTTTAGTCAATGCGTTTTCCGTACTTTCAAAATATCGTCAGGACGCATTACGAGGCTTGTGCAATGTTCGTCCTATGTTTTTCATCAAAAACACTGGTTCTTAAGTTTACTCATGTAGTTCAAAACTACCCACTCTCAGCGATCATTTTGCCCACCAAATTAATTCGTCAGTCAAAAATAGTACCTAGTAGACACAATAAAGGACACGATAAAGCCACGGAACCGTCTTTTAAAGGGAAAGGTACACACACACAATGCACGAGCCATAGACTTTGTATGTAAAATGGTGGTAGAATACTGGCTATAACTTGAGTTACTTTTCGTTTTGGAAAATACGAGTATATGATATACAACAGTAGAGATTCTCTACAAAATATCAAAAATTGAGGATAACAATAAGGTTTAGATTTAGATATTGATATATTGACAGATGCCGTACTTTCGCGGGTTCACTTCGACTATCACCTCGCAATGGCCTGTGTGTTTATACACCGTTCACACTTAGATTTCATTAAAATTTCATATGTTCTTTTCAAAATTCATAGACATTTCACTCCTACTGTTTAAATAAATTTGTCAACAAATCACCGAATTACTAGGAATATATCAATTTATACACAAAGAGGGACTAAGTAGTGATTAAACCTGGACTGATATACGCTGTTGCCACTCTAACTAGGGGTGGTACCCATAGCGAAAATCGCATTACAGATTTTTGATGCATTGGGGGAAGGTTTGCGATTTTAGGACTCCTGAACTTTGACAAATCAAGATTATGGTTTTTAATTAAGTAGTTTTAGAACTATTCCAGCAATATATAGTCAATACGAAATATGCATAAAATTAGTCGAATGCAGCCTGCAGGGCTAGAAGTTCGGCGAGAATCCAAGAATTTATTCTCGCAAAGATTCTCACAAACTGATTTGTTGAGAGCAATGTTGATTCTAGTAACTTCATAACTTAGTCTTAGCACAATAGCGAATTAGATTGAGTCCCGCAAATTTGTTTTAGGGAAATCAAGACTGCTTTCGCACGCACCCAGCGACGAAATTCTACACCGGAACTGAGTAAAACAGAACATGTTTTGTATTTTTTATCAAACATATCTTAGAGTATTTTCAAATACCCAAAAGGCAATTCCTGAAAATATTGAGGGGTGAAACTGAGGTCAGGAGTTGAGGAAAAATATTACCGGAAGTTATGCCGATTTAGCTTATGGGCCCCACCACATTCATGGGACAGTCAGTGCTCGATTTACCAAAAAGATATTGCATGACACCTGTGCATGTAAACTGAAAAAATCCATGCACAAGACAGAGACTACACCTGCACATAGTGGCATGTGCACATTACTATAGTTGCTGTCAGAATTATTCAGGGGCGGCACGGCGCGCGGCATATTGCATAAAAGGGGCGGAGATTGGGGATAGCCTGATGCGCGATTAACCAAAGGGGAGGGCAAAAACCTACTCCAAACAAGCCAATCAGATTCAATTCGTGTTGACGCACGTTCACGCTCGGCGCACGTAAATAACTCTCAACAATTCTGGCAGAGAGTATAGAGGCTATTTCTTGTGAGTGTTGTCCCCGGTGTGTTGTCGTTTGCTGTGTTTTCATCATGACATGGCGGCTGTGTAATGAAGGCCATGATCAGGCTGTTCCCCAAACTGAGGTCACAGGCTTCAGATGCAAGCAATGTTTTACTCCATTTTGCACTTCTTTGCACATTTGTCACTTTGCTATTTAAATCAATGCAATTTTTGTTATGATCATTGAAAGGGACAGTAATGGGAAAAGGGTTTTTTATAAGCTTTGCATGGAAAATTGTCAAGCAACAGCAAGTGATCTTACCATATTTGAGCATACGTTTGCCATATTTGCGTAATAATTGATTACACCCCCTGATGTATTCCGTTAACCACTGAATTAACCTGATTTGCAAACCAGCCGATTGCCGAAAACACGTGTTTATTTACTGCATAGCGCATGCATTGCAAAGCCCGTCGGAGCCAAGCAAACCACCGCCTTTCAAGATTACGCAATCCAATGAATGACGCCAATTGTTTTAGCTCCTCGAGGCGATAAACATAAGCCAACAGTTTCGAGTGATCATATTTTCATGAATTTCGCAATCCACAATCTGCACAAAATGACAAACCACACGAATAGAATGAAGGATTGTATACATTTATAACATCAGATTACCAAAAACCTTGCATTCAAACACAAAATACAAACTCACTGATTCTTGAAACCACGAATAATTTGAGTGCGCGGAAGCAGCGTCATCAAAGACGTAAACAGAGGGTTTTATTGGATTGTAACAAAACAGGGATTTTCCCTATAAGCAGGTAAGGACATCGCACTCAACCGGACACAATACTGAGGGATTGTACATGTTACAAATAAACCGGCAAAAAAGAGAAATTTGGAGTCAATTTAATACCTGACCAAAGTTTTAAGTTTCATACTTAGGGAACTCTCTTGCATGCACGCGTGCATGTATACTGGGAAAATTACCGGCACAGAACAAAAAAATCACATGCATGTGTGCATGTGTGAGTGGCTTCAACTAATAGAGGCACCCTGATGACATTTTTCAATGGGATGAATTTGGACATGAGACGAGTTAAACAAGTTTGGGTATATTCCGTATTGAAATGCTGGTACACAATTTGGCACTGGACACTGACTGGTGCTAGTCCTGATGACCAGGACTAGATAGTCTTAACTTTTTTTGGCTGCTGTAATCATAGACTATTTAGTCATGTTGAGTTGTGTGTATGAAAGTGCCATTTAAACCAAGAGACACAGACTAGCTTCTGCTCTAAACTTTACAGCTGCAAAGTGGCTTTGCACTTAAACGTTATATTGTAGGCATTCTTGAGAGTCTTCTGCATCATGTGATAACCTTTTTCCAGATTTAATTTACATTATGAAATTTTCAGGTGAAACTTAACATTGTTGTGTCCACATTGGGCTGCCAAATTTTTGTTCGAAATATCTAACAGAAATGCCGCTGCATTTACGGTTAGAAGACTTATGGTACCAGGAAATGGGCGGGAAAGTTAAACCAAAACATGACGGTTAAGCCAGTGCCTCAGGGAAAAAAGTAATCAGAATGGGAAGCTTAAGTCTTTGCAAGTGCAGTTGAATGGCGAGAATAGTTACAAAGTCCAGCGTCGAATTTTTCTGCAACGCCGGGGCAGCCCGAATTTACACTCTTAGAGTTGACCAGTTGACGGATAAGTTTCTCGATCAACCAATGGCCGCTGTGTACATGTTGCCATGAAACTTTTTGGGAACACATTGTAAGCATCGGTTACAAATTGGTAAGACACTATTCTACAGCTCCCCCTAGAGCTGCATGTATGTCAAAAGAAAATTGTTTTTTCTTTTTAAGATTAGGAAAAATATACATCTCAAAACATCTCCAACCTTAAATGGCATTGAATCCACAGAACAGTTGTAACTTATGGCACCAAACGATTAGGTCCAAATTTTAAAAGATGTTCCATAAGTTCAATTATTGGAACTACTTCCATAGAGGGGGAGCATGCCATAGTAGTACTGGGCATTGATTGTAGAGACTTCCGGTCAACACACCATCAACTTATCTCCACTTACACCACTTAGTTCTGCTAAGATAACTCACATGTCTTTAACCTGTTGTCATTAAACGATGTGAGTTATGCAAATCCATGTTGATTTACTTTTCCCTTAACACATACCTCAACTTTGTCGATCCCAAATTACCTCAAAATGCACGATATTTCCTTCTCTTCGGGATCAAAAACAGATCTTGAGTCAGTTTTGAAGGCGATGACCTATGTGAAAAAAAAATCTCCAAAGACCTTGAAATAATAATAAGGTGTAAGAATTTCGTCAAAAATTGCGACTTCAATCATTTCTACTACTTCAAAAGACGCAATGACAGAGCTGACAAGGGCAGTTTAGCATGCATACGTCCATGGGTCAAAACGTGTAGTTTAAATGCCTCCATAGACGATTCCCGAAGCCTGTTCGCAAGTGATAAGCGCCCCCAAGGGCAATTTACGATTAGCTCCTAATTTATGCAGTATGACGTACTAACGTAGGGAAATAACACAACGCCATGTATGGCCGGCTATCACAAGCTATGGATTTCATGCCAGATGCATTACCTCTCTGAGAGGCCTTCACGATTATTTAGGATCGAGTGTCATCCCCAAAGCCCATGATATACTTCAAGTCGATGTGAGAGAAGGCCTGCCAGTACCAAATGCCACCCTCTGATTTTAACATATTTTTGAAAATGAACTGCCCATAATTGAGTTATGGATATTTCCATGGTACAGCAGCAAGAAACATAAAATGTAAGAGTACAGCTGACTTTCATAAGCGCAGAAAAATGAAAATAGGATGTCGGGTAGGCAGAAAAACATTCAAACGTAAAAAATATGAAAAACCCTATATTTTGTGATGTGACATCAGAGTGCTAAAAAACCACGGAAAATGTAAAATAGAGACACATGACTTTTGGTTTAAATTGTTTTGATGTGACCACATATTGGGGAAATATGATCTTTGGACCAGGGGTGGCGGCCAAGTCATTCCAAGCGGCAAAACTGCCGAAACGAGTCAATTGGACGAGCCTGAACAGTGAGCGGAAAAATTTGAAGTCAACTGTTAAGCGTTTCTTTTTCTGGTGGTTATAAATAGATCAAGTGAAGTGGCGAGTGCGGAATTCCCGTACGGAGCAGCGACCGATCTAAAATTGCCTTGCTTTTAGTCGATGGTGCATAAATTGTGCTGCAAAAAAACTATCATCAAATCGTTTTAAAGACCCGACATGAGAGGATTGCTACCTGCAGGTCAACAATCATATTCCACGTGGTGCATAGGCTACCTTGTACCGGGCTGGAACATGGTCCGCAGCTATAATTAACGGTGACCCTGCGATTGAACATGAAGTCAAATAGCCTCGTTCAAAATGGATCCGTTTGTACCGTTATCATACAAAAAAATACTTACAACACTGGAGTTGATTCTTCACTCCACGATTTGAGTGGAAAAATATTGATAATAAAAAAATATTTTCGACTTTAGAATATTTGTCAAGTTTTCGTGATTACGTGCTAAACCTAGGGGAACGCAAACCACGCTATCTTGGCCGGCCCCCCTGCTTTGGACCATAGATTACTCTTGAGCGGGTACCCATGGGACACACCTTAACATATTTTTTTCTTTTTTGTGATGAGAGCAATTTTTTAGCAAATGATGAAAATACCTAAAAATATTAAATTTTTCAGTGAAAGGTTCCTGGAGTATATGGGCCGTGGATGCAAATCTACAGCTCTTATTCCCTTGGCTTTAAGAGACATGAGGAGATTTCCGTAAAAGCGCCCCCATTTTTTTTCGACCCGTTTTTTTGCATATATTGGAATGCTTTCCAATGTAATAGGACCACAAACCAACGCTGAAGTGAATAAGCCGAATACGCCATCTATATGTAATAAGATGTGTGATTTGACTTTCGTCGTGCACGACAGAAACTCACATCACGGTGTTGCTATGGGGACAATTCGATGTCAGACAAGTCAAAACAAGGTTGGGTTTCTTTCGTCGTTGTTTGTCCAATAAACCTTTGGAACGTTCTCGTAGGTGGTCTACAATTGATCAAGTGCGATTGGAGAACTTTTGTGTCCTCAATAATCTCCTCATTCACGTTAATCAATACTGCTCTGGATATAATCATTATATTGTAGCGGGACCCGGCCTTGCGCTCTTACACCTAAATTATAGCTCCACAGGCCTAACCCAAAATGCCCTATACTTTAAGCCTGTAATATTTAACACACAACAGCAACCCGATGTCTCGGGTCCAGGGGGTGGTGGACGGTATCAACACCGACCGAGCTTATTATTGTGATTGTGAGATCAACCGCCCCCCCCTGGGGTGTTTTACACCAATCTACCGGTGTTAACCAACCAAACGTGAATTCAGAGAATATCAACAATATTATTTTTAAAACGAGCGGCCAAAATTTCAAACACTAATGATTTATAATGCGTGGTAGCGTGCCATGAATACTCAACAAGTTACACAACAACCTTACCTCATGTTTACATTATACTTAATAGAAGAGACAAAACAAATACAAAGAACCCTTTCTTTGTTTCAAACATATATCAGTGCAAAGCTATTTATTTTTAATAATACACCAAAAATAAAAAAAATAAAAAAAATAAAAAATTTCAAGTTTTTTGTTACATTGCTGAATGCAAAAAACTTGTCAAGTTCCAAGAGAAATTAACTCAATTTGGTAAATGTTTATTTATTGGTACTAAATTAGCAATGCAGGAGATCCAGAATGAAGTCAAATTTTCATTGAAGAAAAATATTCTTTGTTAATTTCTTGACAAGTTAAACTAAATTCCTTATCTTTCGACTAAGAAACTGTATTATTAAATCTAAAATTTATACCAATTAATTTATTTTCTATTTAATCAGACCAATCACCAATAATTGATCTATACACTTGATCAGTTATGGACCCAATTTAGCTGGCCCCATTTTGTCCTGCTTATGGTAGCACGCCTTATGTAATCTTGCCCAATATATTGTAGGCCTAGATTTACCCTGCTGGCCCCATTCAGGCACCTTATTTTAGCCAGATTGATTTAGGAGGACCGGTCACTAGAGCTTGTCCTCTAGCCTCCTGAGTAAACCTTCCCTGGAATTTTGGAATCAGTTTATTTTGGGCTTATTGAGTGGGTTGCTTTCCCAGAGGCTAATGGTGGCCAAGCCTTGTGGGCTATGGTCGGCCCTTCTCGGGGGCAGCCCCCCGACTGAGCGGTGTTGTCTAAAAACAAACCCAGAAGTAACAGCCAAGACTCATCGAATACACCCTGCTTAAACGTGATTGGCTAAAAGTTCTGACGTGTACAAATCCCACATGCTTCTCATTGGCTGAGCTCTAAATTGGAATATTATGCAAATTAGGTAATCAGCTGATCGCTCAAAAGAAAACAAAGTGTTTCCATAGATGTGAAAATACAGCTCCAATTTGAGAGATTTCTACATCTTTAAAGTTATTTAAACCTTAACAAATAACACAAAGTTACATGTATTAGCATCAAATCAACTTTCCAAACATTCATAGGCCATTTTACTTTCCAAAGAATCTACATTTACGAAAGTTACGACATTTTTAGAGAATTCAACAATTTTCTAGAAACGCTACTCACGAACTTGCTAAACATTAAAATGGTGGTTTCGGAGTAAAATCACACTTCAAAACTTGTATTTTCTTAATATCTGAGTGCCTAGGGAATGTGAATACTGTGTGATAATGGTTCTCAAGAGGATCCTGGAGTACAATATATAAACCTTGGAGTACAAAATATGAGTTAAGCGATGCGAAAACAGGACCGTAAACTGGCACAAAAAGATCGTAAATTTGGCAATCTACAGGCGAAAAATTCGGGAACTACGAAAATTGCCTGATAGAAGTGGCTTATTTCTTTAAAAATAATCAACCAAATCATAGCAGCTCGAATATAACAAAGGTTCTTCAACACGTATATGAATCGTCCCTAGAAGTTTTCAAAATGCAGCACCATCAAGAACAATAAAAGGTAGTGCATGCACACCCCCCATAGCCTAGCTCAGGCCTAGCCCTAGGACTGAGTTTAGTACACAAGTCCAAAAAATGGTGTCCCGTTACATACCCCTCCTAAAAATCATTTCGTCTTCGAAATTTCTTAGGATTACAAACACAATATACAATGTATAATGAATACCTTGAACTATGTTAAATGAGAAATATTTATCAATATTTTATTATTATGTTAAATTATGATACTATAAGTTTACATTTTAATTGTACATTTTAAGTCATTAAATAGTCGTCGAAATTTCTTCCCGTCCCATCTGTTGAAGTGGCTGAATCTTCCTACAGTCTCGCAGAATTTTCCTTCTTCTGATGATATCTCAGTAGAAGTTCAAAACAGAAGAGAAATAGAATCCAGCGACAATTATTCCAGTAGTCTTACCAGGAGTCCCATCCTTGCTGATTCAAGGAGTTATAAAGGGACATGAACTCCCAGATATGGCACTAGTTTGATCATAAAAATGCATCAGTTGCTTTGCATCAAACTCAAAATATTTCAACTTCAAATGTGAGAGATTTCAAAGTGACAGGCAACAGTCAAGTTGTAGCCTGGTTGATGTATAGTCAATCAAACAGAAGTCAGTTCAATTTCAAAAGAAACAATATGCCGGTCACTACTGTTCAATCTCCAGTGGAAAATCCGCTCCCAGTACATCGGGAGGACTATAGTCCGAAGACCTATTCAACAAAGATTCTAGGTAAAGAACAGCACTATTCATGGTTCAATCAGGTCTAAAAAGAATGATAATAAATCTTTTTCTTGAAGATGGTTGTAAAATGTGTGCGTTGACATATAAAAACAAATAGTAATAGTAATTATTAGTCTCCTCAACTCCATCTTGAAGGTGATGAAAAAATGTAATTTCATCCTTATTTTAAAAACTATTCGTTTTGTTCAGTGCAATCTCATTGTTGTCACATTTGCATCTCCATGTGCTTGACACAAATATTAACAGCTATTAAATGCTTCTTCGTAAGATAGAACAACAGTACTGAAGAATTATGTGTATAAAAAACTATCTATTTACAATGCTCAAGTGATGAGCCCAAAACAACTATTTCATGAACTTTTTATAGTAATCTCCAGAATTCAATTCCCCTCCCTGCTAGAAGAAGGATTTTCTTGCCCCCTTAGTTTCCGAGATGTACCCAAAAATACATCTATACACGTGACAATCTCTAACATGAAATAAGTCAGGAACTCGGTACTACAGGTACCACAAGGCGAAGCCACTATAATACTACACACTACACTCCAATAGCAACAATTCCTAACATGAAATACATCATGAAACTCGTGTAACACCAGTTACACATGCGAGTTTACTATGCCAATTTCATGGCGACAATTCTTAAAATCGTTACAAGCACATGAAACTCGCACAACCTGCGCAGTGTTGTGCATGCCGAATCACCTAGCCTCCTATCATAAGTTCCACTAGCGACAATTCTTAAATGGTTGTGAGGCTCAACCATAAACTCGGGCAGCAGATCATTACTGCACATGCAAAGCCACCATATGTCTCCACCAAAACACATAAACACCGAACAAGTGGAGATGGGACCAGCCCAACAGACTTACCACTTCTCAACAACACCCCACTTCATGTGCAGTTGTACCTCCATTGGCTTACCATGTGGCACCTCCCAGATGCAATTATGCAGGTTTACCATACCTGCCCCGCCAGCACCTTTAGCTGGAGACAGAAATTTACCAAGGCCGCATCTGTTAGAGGGAGGAATCCTTAAACTTTTTTTTTTTTTTTTACATTTCACCCAAATGGGCTCAAATTCTGTTCAGCATTCACTAGATTATTTCCTTGTCATTCATAGTGTTTCAATCTTGATTGACGTGGCGAATGCGCTGTGCCGGCAACTTTCAGCTTTTAAAAAGCTTCTGTTTCAAGTGCAATCCTTAAAGCAGCATCCAATGAGGGGGGTTCCTCGCAGACGCCAATCTCAATTGGCTATCATTCAAAGATTAATGAAATAGTTTGCTGCCAAACATTCTTGTTGAGAAGGGAGTAGATTGCAGCAAGATAGTTTAACAATTCTCCGTATTTATGTGGCTAATTCAGGCAAAGACTCATTCAGAACTCTTTTTTGGTATCACTTTACCCAGAATAATTCTTCTTGAGTGCTCATCTCCGAATCTTTGGTTCAACAAACTCACAAGAGATGGCAAATTGCTGCCTTTGGGAAACATCCAACTCCCTAGGCAACAGTCTTGCTGCACCTTGCAGTTAACAGCCCAATAAACAGCTTTGTATAAGCATCACAATTGTTGGTAATTGCTAGCAATTCACATTGCAACAGTAGCGGACCATGATGCAGTGCCATATAAATCGGAGTGGTTGATTTAGGTCTGCGTTGGTTATAGGGCCCATATTTAGTTCTGTGTCAGACCCATTTAGGCCTTCCCCTTCGTCTCCATCTGATGTTTTGATTGCTCTTCCAAGGTGGGAATGGCGTGGATCATTCAACCAGGACCTGACCATCTCTGGCCTGAGGTCATGTAAAGTTTTTCAAAATTGTTCTCAAGCATTTACTGCAATTTGAGCAAGGCTAAAATTCTTCAACTTTGCCATTTGCTTTATTTAGCACATGAAACATTTCGTTTCTGGGTCTGGGACCTTGGTAATTTTGATTCATTCATTTATCAATTCAAATGTGAGCCAAATATCTGATAGAAAGATATTTTATTTCACGCTGCGGCCAGTTGAGCGGAGGGACCCGGGGCTGCGCTCTTAAACACCTAAATTATAGCTCCACGGCTATCCCAAAGCCCTATACTTTTAGCCTGTAATATTAAACACAAATAAGCAACCCCAGAGGTCTCGTGTCCAGGGGGTGGTGGCGGTATCAGCACACGACCGAGCATATTAATTGTGATTGTGAGATCCACCGCCACCCACTTGGTTTGGTGTTAACCAATATACCGGTGTTAACCAACCAAATTGAATTCAGAGAATATTCAACAAAAAAAAATATTATTTTAACGAGCGGCCAAAATTCAAAAACTAAGATATTCATAATTCGTGGTGGCGTGCTGAATAATCAACAAGTGACACCTTTTACCTCAGGTTACATATACTTATAGAAGGCGACAAAACCAAATACAAGGAAACCCTTTTCTTGGTTCAAGCATATAAATCAGTGCAAAGATATTTATTTCATTAAGAATCAATAAGACACAAAAAATACTTTCATACAATTTCAAGTTATTTGTACATTTGATGAATGCAAAATTGTCAAAAAGTCCAAGAGAAATAACTCTCCAAATTTGGTAAATGTTTTATTTATTTATTTTACTATTAGCAATGCAGGAGACAGAATGAAGTCCAATATCCACTTGAAAGAAAAAACTATTTCCTTTGTTACTTCTTGAACAATTAAATAAATCCTTAATCTTTCGACTTAAGAAGCTGTATTATTAAATCTAAAATTGATACCAATAATTTATTTTTCTATTATAAGATCAATCACCAATATTGATCGATACAACTTGATAGGTATGGACCCAATTATCTGGCCATTTTGTCCTGCTTTGGTAGCAAGCTTATTTAATCTTAGACCCAATATTTGTAGGCATAGATTTACCCTGCGCCCATTCAGGCACCTAATTTTTTTTTTTTTTTTTAAAGCCAGATTTGATTTAGGACACACCGGTCACTAGAGCTTGTCCTCAAGCTCCTAACTCAACCCTATCCTTGACTTTGGAATCAGGTTGATTTTGGGAATTTCCTGAGTGGTTTGATTTCCAGCGGCTATGGTTGCAAAGCTTTGTGGGCTATGGTCTACCCTTCTCGGGGGCTAGCCCCCGCCTGAGCGATGTGTCTAAAAACAAACCCAGAAGTACAGCAAAGGCATCATCGAATAACCCTGCTAAAACGTGATTGGCTAAAAGTCTGACAGTTACAAATTCCACAGCTTCATTGGCTGAGCCTCTAACTTGTAATATTATGCTAAGTAGTAATAAGCTGATCGCTCAGAAAGAAAACAAAGTGTGTCCCTAGATGTGAAATACAAGCTACAATTTTAGATTGTGATTTTTTAATTTTTTAGTTTTTTGTTATAAACATTAACAAATAACACAAAGGTTAACATTATTCGAATCTACATCAAATTTACACATTCATAGGACATTTTACTTTCAAAGAATCTAAAATTACGGAAAAGTTACGACATTTTTAGAGAATTCAACAATTCTAGAACGTACCACGAACTTGACTAAACATAAAATGGTGGCTTCGTGAGTAAAATCAACACTTCAAAAATGCTATTTTCTTCATTATCTGATTGCTAGGAATTAAATATGTGGGATAATGGTTCTAAGAGGATCCTGGAAATATACTCTCTCAACCTGGAGTACAAAATATGAGGTAAGATAGCGAAACAGGACAGTAAACTGGAACAAAAGATCGTGAATTTGGCAATCTACACGTAACAATTCGCGAACTACGAAATTGGCATGATAGAATGTGGCTTATTTCTTTAAAAAATATAACCAAATCATCGCGCTTGACATATAAAACACAGTTCTAAAAACGATCTGAATCGTACCTAGAAGTTCAAAAGCAGCGCAATCAAGAACAATCAAAGGTAGTGCAGGCCTAGCCTAGCTCAGGCCAGGCCTAGACTGAGTTTAGTACACCAGTCCAAAAATGGTGTCCCGCCCCCCCTTACAATATCATCATGATATGATATCATTTGATTATCGGTTGGTAATTTTCTTTGTACAATCAAGCTCTTTGACCATCATGGTTATGATTTTTCTTGAAGATAGAACATAATCTGAGACCTCACAGAACAAGGAGTTTCAAAGTTTACCAATTGATGTAGTACATGAACAAGAATGTGCATATTTATAGGGGGTGGACCCGATCTGATCGATTTGGGCCAATGGGATCCAAACGGTAATTGGGAATTGCTCGTGCATGTACTATGCCGTTCGGTCCAGCACCACTCAAAATGACATTACAAAATCATATCGTAAACCTTTGTCAAAGATCTTTAGTAATTATATCATGATAATTAGGGAAAAAATAGGGACTTCAAAATCCGTGTGTTTAGTGAATTACCCCACTCAAAATAGGTAATTTCCAATAACGGTCATTTAGATTTAAATATTCGTGACCAGGCCTAGTCTTTGTCAAGTCTGTGTGTAACCGTCGATATGCCGTAGAGCGCCGCCTACCGTAGTCTTTGAAAAGGACTAGCACCAGGGTTACGCCGGAAGTTGATACCGTCTTGAATTCGCTGTTGCTGTTAGATGTGCAGTCCTACACATGCGTATTTCATTGTATTTCATTGGTCCACTACATGTGCATGCCAAATGAACGTAGGTAGCGGATCTGTCTTTACTATTTTGAGGTCATTAGAAATCATAGGTCTACACATCAATTCAAGCTGAAGCCTGTCACTTCCTATAAAATAGACAATGGCACCAAAAATGTGAACTGAAATTGCTTTTAAATGCAAGACTAGCAACACACCACTTCTTGTATTATATTAAAGGTGCGTGTTCTTTGGGACCCCCTGATTTACCCGGAAGTAGTATCGATTTTGATATCAGATGAAAGGCCATATTTTTTTAATTGTCATCCTGAAATTTGAGCCCTCAAATCCATTTCATTCCCAAGATATAAACAAAAAAACACCGTTTTAGTGGTTAACCATCAATATTAGCACAGTATTGAATGGGGCTATGCAACATGCATTATTGTGTCTACCATGAAAACTGCAAGTCTGTTTCCCACGGTACTCGATGGGGTGTATGTGCAAGTGCCAGGCTCTCATATCAAGTGTAGAACACAATACACATAAATCGGAACAGGCACCTTTAAGTAGAAAATAAAACAAATTAAAAAAGAATTAACAAAAAGTAAACAAAAACAAAACAAAAGCTTGGCAATGCTTGAGACAGGTCAGTTGAAACCCTGGAATTGTCATGATTTGTGACTTTTGAAGTGGAAGTGAACAGAAAGCGTACTCTAATTTTCAAATTTATGAAATATCAACAAGATTGAACAGGAAAAAGTGTTTTAGCTAGATCCTAAAGATTACCTACTGGAAAAGGTATTGTTTTGATGTGTTAACAACCTACATTATTGATATTAGTTCTGTGGAGGGAGGGAGGGAAGGGGGAGAGGGAGAAAGAAAAAAGGAAGGAAGGAAAAGAAAAAGAAAGAAAACAAACAGCTATTTCCATCTAAGGTGACACCCTGACATACTTACACACTAAATTAGCAATCTTTTTGGAATTATAACCATGTAATTTTGATTATTATTATCGTCCATAAACATGTTTATAGTCCATAAACGTTAGTTTATAGTCCATAAACATGTGGTTTATAGGCTATGATCATGTGTGTTATTCCTTAAGTATGTTAGCGTGTCAAGGTGTCACCTCATGCAAATGCCCAGATATAACCTTAGATTGTATTATATGGTTTCCTCTTCAGATTGTAGTGCAGTGTTTGTTAAGCTTACTACTCACATGCTATGGAGTCATACATGTCGCTGGACAGTTCAGAGAGATTAGGGCAACTGCTGAATTAGAGAGGAAGTAAGTGGAAACATTAATTAACCCCTGAGCACTTTTGCCTATCATTGCCTCTCAGGCATTTAGTGTAAAAAGAAATCCTGAATGCCCTTCTTTGCCTGGTGGATAGAAACTCCTCAGAAATCTAGGTTCATCTAGGTAGCTATTCCATGCTCAGGAAGTTAAGCTCTGAAAAATGTAGATAGCTACAATATGGATAGATGACTGAGAGGCAAGGAAAGGCACAATTGCCTTTGCATGTTGCTCAGGCATTTAGTGATTCCATTTTTGTGTCGCCAGCAAGGATTGCAGGAGGCACATACTAATCCAAATTCTGTCTGTCCATCCGTGTGTATGTGTGTGTTAGTGTTAAAGTTTTGGTTAACCTTTTCAATTTACTCATACATGAACACCTTAACTCCGATTGCTACCAAATTCTGGTCATAGGTCAACCATATACACTTGCATGTCATGGTAGGGTTAAAGGTCACATACCAAGGTCAGAGGCCTTTAGAGGTCAACTTATGCAGAGAGGGAAGGAAAACAGACAAAACTAGTGGTTCCAGAACCACTTGTTTGCCTCTAGGTGTACATACTGGGCAATTATTTCATATGAAAAGTTAGGGGTCAGGGTAATTAATTAGCATTAAATTATCTGCGTAAAATTTAACATATTAAGAGAAAAATCAAAATAAAATGGAGTATTTCCTTTACTTACATCTGTGAAATGCTTTTGGGAGTATTTTCACTGATTGTATGCATGTTGCCATTGTTTGATGTTATTTTTGTTCTTTTTTCCAGATCATTTGATACTCTAGGTAACCGGCCTTCGTTTTACACTTTCAAGCATCGTGGATTTGCGTTGTACTGTGGCGCATCTCAGACAGACCATGATGCCACATGACAGGAGAGGGATTGCTACATCAGATCTGTTGTGTTTAGTCTTTAAAAAAAATGAGGACACTCTGGTACAGCGAGTGGCAAAAAAAATACTGCCTATAGCAGGTCATGTTAAGGCTGCCAAGGGTTGCTAACTATAGCATTCACCAAAATGATTTTTTCCCACTATCAAATTTCTTAAGGGATGAATTAGTATTCTGCCACCACATCCTTCAACATGCAGTCTATTCTGTTGAGGCTGCCAAATTCATAGGGTAGTGGCACAATGCAAAATTCTTTCTCTTAAGAATAATGGTTCTGGAGTAATTTTTATTTGAATCTTCAAAAGATGACATCTAAATTATTGAACAATTTGTTTCTTTAAAATTCAAAGTACTAGAGTTTACTTTTGTTTTAAAAGTAAATCTTTCAACTGTTAGATGTAAGATCTTGTAGTTGTGAGGTTTTCCTTACAACCACATCGGCAGCACTTGCTACCCAGACCTCAAAGTACAATCATTCTCATATTAACCCCCTGGGCACTATTTTCTTTCATACAGTGTTTCTGATTGGTCAACTACATGTTATAGTCATTTGAGTAACCAATTAAAAGAGAGCTTTTTGAAAGATCTGAAGCTAATCCTCTTCAACCTAACCATCATATCTTACCATGATCCTGATTGGCTCAATAAATTATACAGTTATCTTTGTAGCCAATCAGGGAGTAGTTCTCATGGGGTTATAGGAATTTGATTGCAATAAAAGATCAAAGCTCCATGGCTTGTATTCTAAAAGGGAGTGTAACTTTAAACCAGGGTTAGTCCTACATGAGTGGACATTTTTCCTTCCAACATACTATGAAAGTTAATTGTAATAGGTGGGAAAATTCTTCATGGGTGGGCCGTTTTGGCCCACCATGAGGAATTTTCTCACCCGTTACAGCACACTTTTAACAAATGTTGGAAGGAAAAAAGGCCCATTATTGTAGGACTAACCCTGGTTTAAACCCAGATTGAAAGTTAGACTCCCTTTCAGAATACAGCCCATATGTGTAATTATACACTCTCAGTGGGTTGTAGAGCTGCTGAATAAAGACTTTTCTACAAGGCAGTTTGTCCACCATTTTTTGTCACCTTTTATATGATGTAAAAATCAGTTGGTATCAATGAATGTGTGAGTACTGGTCAAAGACGGCTGTTATCTGTGAGTGATTGAGATGATGATTGGTATGTGATTTATGGTTGTAAACATTTCTTTTTGGTAGTAGTTATATGTTTGTATATATGCACTGACTCAGGACCTGGCCTTATGCACAAAAGTTAAAAGGAGTAGATTCAAATGTTTCCAAAATTGGCAGGAATGTGGCCACTCTACCCAGCAAACACAATGATTTTTAAAAATTTTGCCATTTAACAATACTGAAATGTCAGGTTGCAGAAAGATGTTAATAAAAATAATCAGACGAAAACATCTTCAAAATGTTTAGTTTGGAAAAAATGTTTGAAAACAAAAGTTTTATTTTTAATGTTTAAAGCTGGGTGGTCCGATTTTTCATGGTTTTTTTTTTTTTTGCCTGAGAATCCTAGCCTGCAGGCAAACCACCTGGTGACTAGATTGTATATTGACATTTTGTGATTAAGCTGAAGACATCCGCAAGAAACTGGGAATTGCGCTCATGACATGCTTGTTTGAAAGACAAATATCAACTTTTTATCACATCATCTTGATGTAGTTTCAAAGTTGTAATGTCAAAGAGCAAGTTTTTAGAGTTACCTTAGAATTTATTGGCTTTACAAATATTTGCTAATGTGTCAAAACTGGTTTGGCCAACATCTTGTAGCTTCTGATGCGATGTGTTAGGCCAAGAATATATTACCTGTCGGTTCACAGCTGTTTGACCCCATGCAAATTGTCTCTTTTTATTTTTTGAGCAATTTTAAGCAGTGTCGACACAGTTTTTACAACTGATATAAGTAAAGACATGCAAGAGCTATTACCTCTCAAAAAAAATCAGAAAAATACATTGCAGGAATCTTGCCATATAGGCCTTCAAAAGTCATGATTTGTATGTTATGCCCATTCTTCCTATAGTCTGTAAACCTAGAAGTACAAAGTAATCAATAAACTCCCACACAAGTCTCAGAAGGAATGCCTTGTATTTGTTGATTATATGACCAGTATTTTGTGTATCAGTGTATTTAAAGGGATTTGTTTTGTTCGTACATCATCCGCGTTGTCTTAATCACGCATGATTTAGACTGTGCATAAGAGTGTATAAGTGCATTCTCTAGTAAGGCAGAATAATGCTATGCAGCGGATCGATTAATTTACTTTGTACTTCGTACTTCGAGGTTTACATACCTATAGGAAGAATGGGCATAACATTATCCAATCCTGACTTCTGAAGGCCTATATGGCAAGATTTCCGGCAATGTATTTTTCTGCTGATTTTTTTCTTTGAGAGGTATAGCTCCTTTGCATGTCTTTACTTTTCAGTTGTAGAAACTGCTGTCGACACTCGCTTAAAATAATTGCTCTAAAATAAAAGAGACCATTAGCATGGGTCAAACCCTGTGAACTGGCAGGTAATATATTGCTTGGCGTAACACATCGCATCAGAATCTACAAGATGTTGGCCAAACCAGTTTTTGACACACTTAGCAAATATTTTGTAAGCCATAAATTCTAAGGTAACTCTAAAAACTTGCTCTTTGACATTACACAACTTTGAACTATCAAGATGTGTATAAACAAGTTTATTTTGTTCTTTCCCTCAACAAGCATGTCATAGCGCAATCCCCAGTTTCTTGCGGATGTCTTCACGTATCACCAAAATGTCATGAACATCTCTCACCCATGGTTTGCCTGGCAGGCTAGGATTCCTCAGCAAAAAAAAAAAAAACCATGAAAAATTGACCACCCAGCTTTAAACATAAAAAATAAAACTTTTGTTTTCACAAAAAGACATTTTTTCTCCCAACTAAAACATTTTTGCAGATGTTTTCCGCTCGGATTAGTTCTTTATTATTAAATCTTTCTTTCTCGCAACCTTAACAGTTTCAGTATTTTTAAATGGCAAATGCTTTTAAAATCAATTGTTTGCTGGTAGTAAGTGGCCACATACCCCTTGCCAATTGTGGAAACTTTGAATCTACTCCTTTAACGTTTTGTGGCATAAGGCCAGGTCCCTGACGTCATTGCATATATCCAGAAACCATAATAACCTACTACCAAAAAGAAATTTTACAAACCATACAATCACATACCAATCATCATCAGCAATCAACGCACAATAACAGCCGTCTTTACTCAGTACTCACACATTTATGATCCCAATTGATTTTCACATCATTAAAAGTGACAAAAAATGGTGGAAAAACTTGCCTTGTAGAAAAGTCTTTATTCAGCAGCTCTACAACCCACTGATAGTGGTATAACTTAGCACAGATGGGTCTGGCTGTATCTTAAGGGAGTCTAAACTTTCAATCTGGGTTTCAACGGGTTAGTCCTACAAAATGGCCTTTTTTTTCCTCTCCAACAATTTGTTAAAGTGTGCTGTATACGTGGTTAGCAAATTCCTCATGCTTTGGGCCCCCGAAACGGCCCACCCATGAAAGAATTTTCCCACCTATTACATTAACCGTTCATTTATGTTGGAAGAAAAATGGTCCACTCTTAGGACTAACCCTGGTTTAAAGTTCACAATCCCTTTAGATCCACCATGGGCTTTATCTTTTTTGCCATCAAATTCCTATAACCCCATGAGAAACCTCCTCCCTGATTGGCCACAAAAGATGACTGTAATGATTTAGTTGAGCCAATCAGGATCATGGTAAGATATTATGGTTGCGTTGAAAAGGATTAGCTTCAGATCTGTTCAAAAAGCTCTCTTTTATTGGTTAACTAATGACGAAACATGTATTGACCATCAGAAACCTGTATGAAGAACATAGTGCCCAGGGGGTTAATATGAATGATTGTACTTTGAGGTCTGGGTAGCAAGTGCTGCCGATGTGGTTGTAAGGAAAACCTCACAACTACAAGATCTTACATGCTAACCTGTTGAAAAAATATTTACTTTTAAAACAAAAGCCGACTCTCGTACTACTCTTGAATTTTACATAAACAAATTGCTTTCAATAATTTAGACTGCATCTTTTGAAGATTCAAATAAAAATTACTCCAAACACCAGTATTCTTCAGGGAAAGAATTTTGCATTGTTTGCCACTAACCCCCTAGGAAATTTGGCCATCCTCAACAGAATAGAATGCAATTTTGACGGATGTGGTGGCAGCAATACTGAATTCATCCCCTTCTTAGATATTTGATAGTGGCAAAAATCAATTGTGGTGAATGCTATGTTAGCAACCCTTGGCAAGCCTTACCTGACCTGCTATAGATGAATTTTTTTGCCACTCGCTGACCAGAGTGTCCCATGCTAAACACAACAACAGATCGATTGTAGCACAAGCCCTCTCCTGTCATGTGGCATCATGGTCTGTCTGAGATGCGCCACAGTACAACGCAAATTCCACGATGTACCTTGAAGTGTAAAACTCAGTCCGGTTTTACCTAGAGTTCAAATGATCTGGAAAAAAGAACAAAAATAACATCAAACAAGGGCACATGCATACATCAGTGAAACTCGCCCAAAGCATTTCACACAGTGTAAGTAAGAGGAAATCTCCATTTTCTTTTGATTTGGTTTCTGTTATATGTTAAATTTTACGCAGATAATTTAATCGCTAATTAATTACCCTGACCCCTAACTTTTCAGTGAAATAACTGCCCACGTATAGTCACCTACGAGGCCAACAAGTGGTTCTGGAACCACTAGTTTTGTCTGTTTTCCTTCACCTCTCTGCATAGTTGACCTCTAAAGGGAAAGGCCTCCTGCTGACCTCGGTCTGTGACCTTAAACGCCTACCATCGACATGCCAGTGGTAATATGGTTTTGACCCTATGACCACAGAATTTGGGTAGCAATCGGAGTTTAAGGTGTCTTCATCGTTGATAAATTTCGAAAAAGGTTAACCAAACTTTACACGAACACAACACATACACACCGGATGGACAGACGAATTTGGATTAGTATTTCCCTCCTTCAATCACTTGCGGCTACACAAAAATGGAATCCTAAATCCTGACAAACATGCACTGCATATTGGTGCCTTTCCTTGCCTCTTCGTCCCATCTATCCTATGTAAGCTATCTACATTTTTCAGAGCTTAACTTCCTGAGCATGGAATAGCTACCTAGATGAACCTAGATTTCTGAGGAGTTTCTATCCACCAGACAAAGAAGGGCATTAGGATTTCTTTTTAACCCTAAATGCCCTGGAGGCAATGATACAAAAGGCTCAGGGGTTTTAATTACTGTCCACTTACTCCTCTCATAATTCAGCAGTTGCCCTAACTCTCTCTAACTGGCCACGACATTTTGACTCCATAGCCAATGTGAGTAGTAACTTACAACCACTTCACTACAATCTGAAAGCTGTCGAAACCATATAAATACAATCTAAGTTATATTCTGGGCATTTGCATGATTCGTGACACCTTGACACCTAACCTACTTAGGAATAACACATGATCATAGCCTATAAACCACATGTTATGCTATACTAACGTTTATGGACTCATAAACATGTTTACTCGCGCCGTAATATATCCAAATTCATGGTTAAATAATTCCAAAAAGATGCTAATTTAGTGTGTACGTAATGTCAGGGTGTCCCTTAGATGGAATAGCTGTTTTTTCCTCTCTTTCTTTCCTTCCTTCCTTTTCTTCTTTCTCTTCTCCCGTCTCCCCTTCCCTCCCTCCCCTCCCTCCCCCGCCTCCACGAACTAATATCAATATGTAGGTTGTTAACACATCAAAACAATACCTTTTCCAGTAGGTCATCTTTAGGATCTAGCTAAAACACTTTTTCCTGTTCAATCTTGTTGTCTTTCATAATTTGAAATTAGAGTACGCCTTTCTGTCCCTCCACTTCAAGTCACGATCTGACAATTCCAGGTTTCAACTACCTGTCTCACGCATTGGCCAAGCTTTTGTTTTTGTTTTTGTTACTTTTTGTTAATTCCTTTTTAATTTTTGTTTTATTTCTCATAAGTTGCCCTGTTTACGATTTATGTGTACTTGTTTTTCTCGCACTGTATGAGAGCCTGGCACTTTCACATACACCCCATCGAGTACCGTGGGAAACAGACTTGCAGTTTCATGGTAGTAGACACAATAATGCATTTTGCATAGCCCTATTCAATACTGGGCTAATATTGATGGTTTAACCACTAAAACGGTGTTTTTTGTTTATACCTTTGGAATGAAATGGATTTGAGGGCGTCAAATTTCAGGAGACAATTAAACAACTATGGCCTTTTCACATCTGATATCAAATCGCTACTACTTTTCCGGGTAAATCAGGGGTCCAAAGAACACCGGCAACCTTTAATATCATAATAAAGTTGGTGGTTGCTAGCTCTTGCACTTTAAAAGCAATTTCATCACATTTTTTGGTGCCATTTCTATTTTATAGGAATGACAGGCTTCAAGCTTGAAAGTGAATGTGCTTAGACCTATGATCTTCTAATTACCTAACAAATAGTAAGACTAGTATTCCCTACGTTTCATATTGGCATGCAACATTAGTGGAGCCAATGCAAATACAATAAATACGCAGGGTGTAGAACATGCCAGATCTAACGCAACATCGAATTCAAAATGGCATCACTTCCGGGTGCTAAGTCTGTTTCAAAGACTCAGTTAACGGTAGGAGGGCGCTTCGAACGCATATCGACCGTTTACACACAGACTTACTAAAACTCATAGGCCTGGTCACGATATTTAAATCTTAAATACCGTTATATTGGAAATTACACTCTTTTTGCAGTGGGGTGTAATTCCACTAATCCCGACGGATTTTGAAGTCCACTCTACTTTTTTCCCCCTAATTATCATGATATAATTACTAAATCTTTTGAAGCAAATGTTTAAGAGATGATTTTGTAATGGCAACATGGGACCGAGCTGCCATAGTAAATGCACGTAGCAATTCCCCAAATTACCCGTTTGGAAATCCCAAATTCCCAACTTTTAAATTGGTGTTTACCTATAAATATGCACATTCTTGTTCATGGACTTACATCAATTGGTAACTTGTAAACTCTCCTCTTGTTTCTGTGGTCCAGATATGTTCTAATCTGCAAAGAATAACAATAATACCAATGATGTCAATAGCAGCTTGATTGAAAAGAAAATTACCAAACCGATAATCAAGGACTATCAATCTCATATTTGATATTGTAACCGGGACAACCATTTTGGACTTTTCGTAGCTAAACTCAGCTAGGGCAGGGCCGAGCTAGCTAGCCTGCACTACCTTTGATTGTTCCTGATGGGGCTGCATTTTGAAACTTCTAGGGACGATTCAGCTCCGTTGTAATCATTGTTATATGTCAACTGCGATGAATTTTGGGTTGATATTTGTAGAGAAATAACCAAATCTAATCATCATGCAATTTGTAGTTCGCCGAATTGTTTACTACGTGTAGATTTGCCCAAAACTTCACTTAATCTTTTTGTGTGCCGTTTACTGTCCCTGTTTCGCTATCCTTACCACCCTCATATTTTGTACTCCAAGGATTGAATATTATATTCCATGATCTCTTGAGAACCATTATACACACAGTATTTAAATTCCTAGGCCATTCAGATAATGAAAGAAATTGTTCTTGAAGTGTTTTGACTTTTACTCACGAAAGCCACCATTTTAATGTTTAGCAAGTTCGTGAATAGCTCTTTCTAGAAACTGTTGAATTCTCTAAAATGTCGTAATTTTCTTAAATGTTAGATTCTTTGGAAAGGTAAAATGCCTATTAATGTTGTAATTTGATGTAGATGCGAATAACTGGTAACATATTGTGTTATTTGTAGTTTAGAATAACTTTAAGATGTAGAATCTCTAAAAAGGTAGCTGTATTTTCACATCAGGGAACAACTTGTTTTCTTTTGAGCGCTCATCTTATTACTAATTAGCAATAATCTCCAATTTCCGAGGCTACATCCAATGAGAGCTGTGGGATGTAAACGTCAGAACTCTGTAGCCAATCACGTTTAAGCAGGGTTTATTCGATGAGTCTTTTGCTGTTTAATCCCTTCTGGCTTTGTTTTTTAGACAACAGCGCTCAGTCGCGGTGTCTAGCCCCCGCGAAGGGCAGACCATAAGCCCACAAGCTTGGCCCAACCATAGCCATCTGGGAAGAGCAAACCACTCATAATTCCCAAATAAACCCGATTCCAAAAGTCAGGATAGGGATGACTCAGGAGCTAGAGGACACATCTCTATGACCATCGGTGTCTCCTAAAATCAAATCTGGCTAAAAATATGTGCCTGAATGGGGCAGCGGTCAATCTGGCCACAATATATTTCTGGGTCTAAGATTAATATCTGGCAGGCTTTCTACCATAGCCTGACAAAAATCGGGCCGATATTGGGTCCATAACTTGATCAAGTGTATCGATCAATTATTGGTGATTGATTTGATTAAATAGAAAAATAAATTAATGGGTATAAATTTTAGATTAATCATACAGTTTCTTAATCGAAGATTAAAGGAATTTATTGAACTTTTTTTTTTTCAGAAATAAAACATAACAAATGAAATAGTTTTTTTCTTTCAGTGACTACTTTTGACTTCATTCTGGATCTCCCTGCATGGCTAAATTAGTAACAATAAATAACATTTAACGCAAAGTTGAGTAATTTCCCTTGCGAACTTGTGACAATTTTTGCATTTCAGCAAATGTACAAAATACCTTGACATTGTAATGGAAAGTATTTTTTGGTGTCTTATTGAAATTTCTCTATGAAATAAATATCTTGCAAACTGATATATGTTGAAACAAGAAAAAAGAGGTTCCTTTGTATTTGTTTGTCTCTTCTATAATATTACTGTTAAACATTGAGGTAACAGGTTGTAACTTTTGATTATTTCATACATGTGCTAACCAACGAATTAATGAATATTCATTAGTGTTTTGAAATTTTTTGCCGCTCGTTAAAAATAAATATTTGTTTCTGAATATTCTCCTGACTTCACAGTTGGTTTTGGCTTAACACCGGTAGATTGTGTTAACACCCCAGGGGGTGGCCGGGTAGATCTTCACAATCAATTAATAAGCTCGGTCGCGTGATTGAAACTGTCCACCACCCCCTGGACACAGACCCTGGGGTTGGCTGTTGTGTTTAAATAGTACAGGCTAAAAGTATAGGGCATTTTGGGATAATCCTGTGGAGCTTACTTAGTAGGTGTTAAAGGCGGCAGCCCCGGGTTCCCGTCTACAACTGGCCGCCGCGGTGGGATAGAAATATCTTTCTATCAAGTATTTGCTCAACAAAATTGAAATTGCTAAATGATGATTCCAGAAAATTCACCAAGGTCCCTCAAACCCCAGAAAACTGAAAAGTGTTTCAAGTGTGCTAGTATAAGCAAATGGCAAAGGTGAAGAATTTCAGCCCTTCGCTCCAATGCATAAATGACTTGAGAACAAGTTGAGAAACTTTGAATGACCTCATGGCAGAGATGGCTTAGGTCGGGTGAATGACAACCAATTACAAGACCTTAAAGAGCTCAAACATCATGATGAGACGAAGGGGAAGGCCTAAACCGATTCTTCTGACACAGAACTAAATATGGGGCCGATACCCAACGCATACCTTAATCAAACAAACCACCTATTTAATCTGGCACTTCATCATGGTCCGACTATCTTTTGCATTTGAATTGCTAGCAGAGTACAACAATTGGGATACTTATACCAAAGCTGTTTATTTGGGCTTCTTAACCTTCACGGTGCAGCAAGAACTGTGCTAGGGAGCTTGGTGTTTTCCAAAGGCACAATTTCCATCTCTTGTTAGTTTGTTGAACCAAACCGATCCTTCCCGCAGAGGATAGGCCACCCGCTACGATTCTCCCTACCCTGTCACTCACATCTGAATACCACGAAAACCCAGAGTTCTGAATGACTTTACGCCTGAATTATCACGATAAAATACGAGAATGGTTAACTAGCTTGTTCCTGCAATCCTAGATCCCTTCTCACAAGAATTGTTGGCAGCAAACTATTTCATCTATGCTTTGAATGATAGCCATGTGAGATTGAGCGTTCTGCGAGGAACCCCCCTCATTGATGCTGCTTTAAGCGATTTGTCACTTGAAACAAACGCTTTTATAAAGCTGAAGAGTGCCGGCAGCAGCAGTTCGCCACGTCAATCAGATTGAAACAACATGAAAAAAACAAATTTTTTACAAGGAAATAACTGTGAAATGCTGAACAACACGAACTCCCGTTGCATCGCCTCTCCCTCTCCCCACTCTATAGGGTAAAGACTGGAGTTGGGGGTAAAAGAAGTCTCCCTCTAGCAGACGGGCTTGAAATTGTCCGCTAAAAGTACTGCGGGGCAGGTATGGGGTTTAAACCCCCCCCCTGCTAATTGGCATCTGGAGGTGGCCACAGGTAAGCAAAATGGATTGACAACTGCACATGACGTGGTTTTGCTTTAGAAGTGGTAGAGGGTTGGGCTGGTTCCCAGCTGACACTTGTCGGTGGTTTATTGGTTCTTGGTGGGACATGGGGCTTTCGCATGTGCAGTAATGATCTGCCTGCACGAGTTTATGTTATCCTCAAAACACTTTAAGAATTGTCGCTATTGGAAAGCTATATTAGGAGGCTAGTGACTTCGCATGGCACAACCTGCGCAGTGTTGTGCATGCGAGTCACCATAGCCTCCTATCCTAAGCTTGACACGCCATATCGACCATTCTTAATGGTTGTGAGGCTCAACCATAAACTCGTGCACAATCATTACTGCCCTGCGAAGCCACCATATGGCTCCCCAAAACCACATAAACACCGACAAGTGGCAGCTGGGACCAGCCCAAACCCCTCTAACACTCTCAAAGCAACCACTTCATGTGCAGTTGTAACCATCCCATTTTTGCTTACCATGTGGCCACCCTCCCAGATGCAATTATGCAGGTTTACCATACCTGCCCCGCCAGCTACCTTTAGCTGACAATTTCCAAGCCCCATCGCTAAGAGTAGACATTCCTTTTAACTTTCCTATTTACCCAACTGGGGCTCAAATTCTCTTGTTCAGCATTCACAGTTTTATTTCCTTGTCCTCATAGTTGTTTCAATCTTTGGATTGACTTGCTGAACTGCTGCGCTGCACTCTTCACTTTATAAAAAGCTTCTGTTCAAGTGGAAATCCTTAAAGCACTCCAATGAGGGGGGTTTTCCTCGCAGAACGCTCAATCTCACATTGCTATCATTCAAAGCATTAATGAATAGTTTGCTGCCAACATTTCTGTGAGAAGGGATCTAGGCATTGCCGGCAAAGCTGTCTTAACCATTCTCCTATTTTATGGCTAATTCAGGCAAAGACTCATTCAGACCTCGTTTTCTGGTATTCAATTTTCCCAGACTATTCTTCTTGGTACTCATCTCCGAATCTTTGGTTCAACAAACTCACAATAGATGGAAAATTGGTGCCTTTTGGAAACTCCAAGCTCCCTAGCACAGTTCTTCGGCCTTGAAGGTTACAGCAAATAACCCACCAAGGAAGAGTGTGAACCCTTAGAAAAGGAGAGCACGCGGTAAGCTAAAAAGTAGGGTCCGGGGTAGTGGAAGAGGAAGAGCGAGCAGGTAAGAGACAGCAAAAGAGAGGGAAAAAATGAGGGATGGCAAGGGAAAAGAGGAGGAAGAAGAAGAACGAGAACAAGAAGAACGAGAACAGACGAAGGCTGCAGGGAAGTCGCAGGAGCAGACCGAACGGCAGACGTGTAAAAAAAACACGTTAAAGAACAGAAGAAGGAAACAGACAGAGATGGCGCTAAGTAAAAGTAGCAACCAGAGAGGACCTGGAGGTGGGAAAAAGAGGGAGAGGGTCATCAAAAAAGAGAAAGAGGGAAAACGCATGAGGAACGTAAAGGGGGAGCAAAATAAGGCCTAAAAGCGAGAGGAGATGAAGGATCATAGTTGCCACCGAGGACAGAGGGGTACAAAGGTATAAAACAAAGGGTGAACGTGGAGAGAAGCAAAAGGGAGAAAAAAAAGAGCGATGTGGGATGGAGAAAAGGAAAAGAAGAGAGGTGCGAAGCAGGTAGGATAGATATTGCCATAAAACTCAGAACTGTGGGGAGCAAAGTGGATATAAACAGAGGTAAGAGGACGAGGAGCTAGAACAAGGCGCAAGGCCAGCGAACGGGTTAATAAAGAGGATCAAGAACGAAGTAGAGAGATACGCAGCGATCAAGATGAGAGAGAGTAAGCATAAATAAAATAGAGCAAAGCAAGGGTACTAGAACGAGGTAGCCACACCTGGGATGAGAATGCAAGAAGGTACGGGGCGAATATGGAAAAGAAAGATCGAGGGGCTAATACAGAACGTGAGAGAAAAGAAGAAACAAAGCGCATAGGACCAAGTCGGGCGAGGAAAATAAAGTACGAAAACACGACTGAGGAGGGGTGAAAGAGCGCGCAAAAATAGCGGATAATCGTGGATGGTATGGAGGGAATGCAACCAAAAATAACCACTTAAGAAGAAGGGAGGGGAGAAGAAAAGAAAAAGGGAGAAAGGACAAAAAGATACGGGGTGTCAGAAACAATAGTGGAGATAACAGCAAAGCGGGAAAAGAAGGAGGGCACAAGAGGAGACTCTAATGGAGCACACATAAAAACCTAGGGTACGAAGGAGGGAAAGAATGGGATGCATAGAGAAAGCGGAGGAAGGCAGGTGAAAGCGAGAAGAGCACTGAGAATGAAAGTCATGACGGAGAAGAAAAGAGGGCGGGAAGACGACGCGGGCGATTAAGAAAAGCGGAGAAAGCTATGGGAGGGTAACTGTAAAAGGTAGCAACGGGAAGGAAAAATGTAGAGGTGAGCAGCAAAGACAAATACGAAAAAACACAGAGGGGGGAGAGACAAACAGGAAACAGGGACGGAAAAAAGAAGGGGTAAAAAAAGCATGAAGAGAGAGCAAGGGGAAAATAATGAAAAACACAGGATAAGAACGGAAGGTAAAAAGGAGGGGAAACGAAGGGGTACTATAACAGCAAAAAATAAACAAAACAGAAATACGGCACTAGGGGGTGACAAAAATGAGAACACAACATCAATGGAAGAGATGAAGGGGGGAAATAAGATGGGTAGGTGGAGTAGCCGAGCCGGGTGGCAGGGGAGGAAATCGAGGGAGGGAATGGAAGGGAGGCTCATAAAGGGGGGGAAGAGTAGCGTTAAAGAAAAAACAAGGAAAGGAGAAGGAAGAAAATTAAAAAAAGGTAGAGAGAAGAAAAACGGAAAGAGCATAAGATCAGTGAGTGAGAAATGGTACGGGAAGAAATAAAAAAAAAGAAAAAGAGGGGGAAGGAAAGAAAGAAAGGGCTAGAAGGAGGTGAAAGAAACTAATGCATCCAGGGGGGGAAGACAAAAGCATGGAAAGATACGAGGAAGGAGAGTATGAACAACGCGGCGGAAAAGAGAAACGACGAGAATAAGCAGGTAAATCGGCATCACAAAACGAGGGACAGGAGAAAAGGGGGGAGAATTGTAGCGGGAGGAGGTTGAGGAAGAAGATTAAAAAAAGAAGGGAGAAAGACGACCAAAGAGAGAAGAAATGAAGCACGGGTTAGGAAAAGCGAAGCTAAAGTAGGAAAAAACTAAGAACGAATGACAGCGAAGTGAAGGCAGAAGATGAAAAAGGAAAGCAGAATAAGGTTAGAAAGCGGGGAGGACAGATGCGCGAGTAAAGCGCGATCGGAGAAACGCGAAAAGTGAAACAACCCCGTTGGTATGAAAAAAGGGGGTGTAACACAAAAAAAAGAAGAAAAGGTGGAGCTGTAAAGGCGAAAACAGCTTTGTATAAGCCCTCCCAATTGTTGTAACTCTGGGCTAGCAATTCAATTGCAACAGATAGTCTGACCATGAGAAGTGCCCTCATAAATAGTTGGTTTATTTCGGTCTGCGTGGTATCTAGCCCCCATATTTAGTTCTGTTTCCGAATCATTTAGGCCTTCCCTTCGCTCCCTCATGACTGTTGTGAGTGCTCTTCAGGTTTAATTGGTTATCATTCAACCCTACCTGAGCCATCTCTGCCATTAGGTCATTCAAAGTTTTCAACTTGTTCTCAAGTTCATTTACTTGCATTTGATCAAGGCTGAAATTATTTCAACCTTTGCCATTTGCTTTATTTAGCACACTGAAACATTTCCAGTTTCTGGGTTCTGGGACCCTTGGTACTTTCTGACTTACTCATTATCAATTTCAATTTTGTGAGCCAAATCTCTGATAGAAAGATATTTTATCCCCCGCTGCGGCCAGTTGTAGCGGGACCCGGTGCTGCGCTCTCAACACTAACTTATAGCTCCACAGGCTATCCCAAAATTCTCTACTTTTAGCTTTAACATTTAACCACTAGCAACCCCAGAGGTCTCGTGTCCAGGGGGGTGGTGGACGGTATCAAGCACACACCGAGCTGATAATTGTGATTGTGAAGATCAACGCCACCCCCTGGGGTGTTAACACCAATCTACCTGTTACCAATCCAATGTTGAATTCAGAGAATATTCAACAACTATTTATTTTTAACGATCGGCCAAAATGTTTCAAACACTAATGAATATTCTATTCGTGGTAGCGTGTCATGAAGACCAACAAGTACACCTTACTCATGTTTACATTATACTTATAGAAGTAGACAAAACAAATACAAAGGAAACCCTTTCTTTGTTTCAAACATATATCAGTGCAAGATATTTTTATTTCATTAAGAATCAATAAGACCCCAAACAATTTTCCAACAATTTCAAGTTATTTTGTACATTTGCTGATGCAAAAATTGTCACAAGTTCCAATAGAAATTAACTCAAATTTGTAAAGGTTTATTTATGGTTACTAAGTTAGCAATGCAGAGATCCGAATGAGGTCAAATATTCACTTGAAAGAAACTATTTCCTTTGTTAATTCTTGAACAAGTAAATAATTCCCTGTAAGCTTTCACTTAAAGAAACTGTATTATTAAATCTACAATTTATACCAATTAATTTATTTTCTATTAATCAATCATCACCAATAATGATCGATACACTTTGATCAGTTATGGACCCAATTTGAGCTTGGGGGGGGGGTGGGGGTGCCCAATTTTTCCTGCTTTATGGTAGCAAGCCTTATTTAATCTCAGACCCAATATAATTGTAGGCCTAGATTTACCCTGCTGCCCCATTCATGCACCTATTTTTAGCCAATTTTGATTTACGCGACACCGGTCACTAGAGCTTGTCCTCTAGCTCCTGGGTCATCCCTATCCTGACTTTTGGAATCAGGTTTTGTATTGGAATTTGTGAGTGGTTGCTCGTCCCAGCTGTCTATGGTTGGCCTATCTTGTGGGCTATGGTCTGCCCTTCCCGGGGGCTAAGCCCCCGACTGAGCGTTGTTGTCTAAAACCAACCCCGAAGTAACAACAAAAACTCATCGAATACACCCTGCTTAAACGTGATTGGCTAAAATTCTGACTTTAGCATCCACAGCTCTCATTGGCTGATGCCTCTAAATTGGAATATTATTCTAATTAGTATCAGCTTCGCTCAAATAACAAAGTGTTTCCCTAGATGGAAATACAAGCTACAATTTTAGAGATTTCTACATCTTAAAGTTATTCTAACCTTAACAAATAACACAAAGGTCCTTATTCGCATTACATCAATTTACACCATCATAGGCCTTTACTTTCCAAGAATCTAACATTTACGGAAAATTACGACATTTTTAGAGAATTCAACAATTTTCTAGAAACGCTACTCACACTTCGAAACCTTAAAATGGTGGCTTTCGTGAGTAAAATCAACACTTCAAACCTGCTATTTCCCTTCATTGTCTGATTGCCTAGGAATTAAATACTGTGTGATAGTGGTACTCAAGACATTCTGGAATTAATATCTCACCTTGGGTACAAAATATGAGGTAAGATAGCGAAACAGGACAGTAAACTGGCACAAAAAGATACGTTAATTTGGCATCTACACGTAAACAATATCGGAACTACGACATTGCATGATAGAATTTGGCTTCATTTCTTTAAAAATACACCAATCATCGCATTGGAACATAACAATGTTCTCAACGATCTGAATCGTCCCTAGAAGTTTCAAAATGGCAGCACCATCAAGACCAATCAAGGTAGTGCAGGCCTAACCTAGCTCAGGCCTAGCCCTAGACTGAGTTTAGTACACAAGTCCAAAATGGTGTCCCGTTACAATATCAATACTGCTATTATATCATTTGATTTCTCGTTTGCTAATTTTCTTTGTACAATCAAGCTGCTATTGACATCATTGGTTATTGAATGTTTTTCTTTTGCAGTAGAACAATATCTGAGACTCACAACAAGAGTTTACAATTTTACCAATTGAGTAAGTACATGACAAGAATGTCTATTTATAGGGGGTAGGAACCCGACATGCTCGATTTGGGCAATTGGGGATTTCCAAACGGTAATTTGGGGGAATTGCACGTGCATTTACTAGGGCATCTCTGTCCCAGTGACATTACAAATCATCTCTTAAACCCTTGTTCAAATGATCTTAGTACGTATAATCAGATAATTTTAAGTGAAAACATATTGACTTCAAAATCCGTGGGGTTAGTGGATTAACTCAGCTGCAAAATAGTGTATTCCAATAACGGTCATTAGATTTAAATATCGTGACCAGGCCTAGTCTTTAGTCAATCTGTGTTGAACCGGTCGATATTGCGTAAGAGCGCCCTCCCTACCTTAAGTCTTTGAAACCGACAGGCACCCAAGTTGATGCCGTTTTGAATCGCTGTTGCTGTTAAGTTGGCTTGTCCTACACCTGGTATTCATTGTATTTTCATTGGTCCATACATGTGCATGCCAAATGAACAGTAGGGAATCAGTCCTTTACTAATTTTTGAGGTCAGTTAGAAATCATAGGTCTACACAGTCACTTCAAGCTGAAGCCTGTTCACTTCCATAGAAATAGAATGGCACCAAAAATTTGAACTGAAATTGCTTTTTCAATTCAAGACTATCAACAACACCACGTCTTGTATGTAATCTTAAAGGTGCGTGTTCGTTGGGACCCCCTGATTTACCCGGAAGTAGTATCGATTTGGCTATCAGATGAAAGGCCCATAGTTTTTATTGTCATCCTGCAATTTGAGGCCCTCAAATCCAGTGCATCCCAAGATAGAACAAAAAACACCGGTTTAGTGGGAACCATCCAAGATGAGCACATTTGAATTGGGCTATGTCACATGCATTATTGTGTCTACCATGAAAACTGCAAGTCTGTTTCCCACGGTACTCGGGGGGTGTATGTGAGTGCCAGCTCTCATATCAAGTGGAGAACACAATACCTAAATCGGAAACAGGCCCCTTTAAGATAAATACACAAATTAAAAAAGCCTTACAAAAAGGAAACAAAAACAACACAAAAGCTTGGCAATTCTTGAGACAGTCATTAAACCCTGGCAGTGTCATGATTTGTGAACTTTTGAAGTGGAAGTGAAACAGAAAGCGTACTCTAATTTTCAAAATTTATGAAATTATCAAAAGATTGAACAGAAAAGTGTTTTAAAGCTATATCCTAAAGATGACCTACTGGAAAGGTATTGTTTTTGAATGTGTTAACAACCTCATTTATTGATATAGTTCTGTGGAGGAGGGAGGGAGGGAGGGATGGAGGGAAGGGGGAGAGGACGAAAGAAAAGGAAGTAATGAAAAGAAAAAGAAAGAACCAAACAGCTATTTCCATCGAAGAGGTGACACCCTGACATACTTACACACTAATTAGCATCTTTTTGGAATTAATACCAGATTTTGATTATTATTATCGGCCATAAAACTGTTTATAGTCCATAACGTAGTTTATAGTCCCTAAACATGGGTTTATAGGCTATGATCATGTGTGTTATTCCTTAATTATGTTAGCTTGTCAAGGTGTCACTCATGCAAGCCCAGATATAACCTTAGATTGTATTATATGGTTTCCTCTTCAGATGTAGTGCGTGGTTTGTTAAGCTTACTACTCACATGCTATGGAGTCATACATGTCGTTTTTTTATTTGGACATTTCAGAGGATTAGGCACTAATCCTGAATAGAGAGGAATAAGTGGAAACCTTAATTAACCCCTGAGCCCTTTTGCCTATTCATTGCCTCTCAGGCATTTATTGTAAAAAGAAATCCTGAATGCCCTTCTTTTGTCTGGTGGATAGAAACTCCTCAGAAATCTAGGTTCATCTAGGTAGCTATTCCCCTGCTCGAAGTTAAGCCTGAAAAATGGTAGATAGCTATCAATATGATAGATGACTGATAGGCAAGGAAAGGCACAAATTGCCTTTGCATGTTGCTCAGGCATTTAGTGATTTCATTTTTTAGTGTCGCCAGCATGATTTGCAGGAGGGCACATACGAAATCAAAATTCCTGTCTTCCATCCGGGGTGGTATGTGTGTGTTAGTGTTAAAGTTTTGGGTTAACCTTTTCAATTTACTCATACATGAACACCTTACTCCGATTGCTACCAAATTCTGGTCATAGGTGCACCATATACACTTGCATGTCATGGTAGGGTTAAAGGTCACAAATACCAAGGTCGAGGCCTTTAAAGAGGTTCCAACTTTATGCAGAGAGGAAGGAAAAACGACAAAACTAGTGGTCAGAACCACTTGTTTTCCTCTAGGTGACATACTGGGCAATTATTTCACATGAAAAGTTAGGGTCAGGGTAATTAATTAGCCTTAAATTATCTGCTTAAAATTAACATTTAACAGAAAATCACAAAACCATGGAGTATTTCCTTTACTTACATCTGTGAAATGCTTTTGGGAGTATTTTCACGATTGTATGCATTTTGCCCATTGTTTGATGTTATTTTTGTTTTCTTTTTTTCCAGATCATTTGATACTCTAGGTACTCGGCCTTCGTTTTACACTTTCAAGCATCGTGATTTGCGCGTTGTACTGTGGCGCATCTCAGACAGACCATGATGCCACTGACCGGAGAGGGATTGCTACTCAGATCTGGTGTGTTTATCTTTTAAAAAAAATGAGGAACACTCTGTACAGCTAGTGCAAAAAAAATACTGCCGATAGCAGGTCATGGTTAAGCTGCCAAGGGTGCTAACTATAGACATTCACCAAAATGGATTTTTTCCCACTATCAAATGTCTTAAGAAGGGGATGATTCAGTATTCTGCCCCACATCTTCAACATTCAGTCTATTCTGTTGAGGCTGCCAAATTCATAGGGTATGCACCATTCCAAATTCTTTCTCTTAAGAATAATGGTTCTGGAGTAAGTTTTGATTTGAATCTTCAAAAGAGACAGCTAAAAATTATTGAACAATTTGTTCTTTAAAATTCAAGTACTAGAGTTAGCTTTTGTTTTAAAAGTAATCTTTCACTTTTAGATGAATATCTTGTAGTTGTGAGGTTTTCCTTACAACCACAATCGCAGCATCTTGCTACCCAGACCTCCAAAGTAAATCTTCATATTAACCCCTGGTCACTATTTTCTTTCTACGTGTTTTTGCTGATTGGTCACTACATGCTATAGTCCATTGAGTAACCAATAAGAAGAGAGCTTTTGAACGATCTGAAAGCTACTCCTTTTTCAACGCACACATCATATCTTACCATGATCTGATTGGCTCAATAAATCATACAGTCATCTTTGGTACCAATCGGGAGGTAGTTCTCATGGGGTTATAGGAATTTGATTGCAATAAAAGATCAAAGCTCCATGGCTGGTATTCTAAAGGGCGTGGATACTTTAAACCAGGGTTAGTCCCTGACCTGAGTGGACATTTTTCCCATTTCCAACATACTATGAAAGTTAAATTGTACTAGGTGGGAAAATTCTTCATGGGTGGGCCGTTTCGGCCCCACCATGAGAATTTTCTCACCCGTTACACGACACACTTTTACAAATGTTGGAAGGAAAAAAGGCCCATTCTTTGTGGACTACCCCTGGTTTAACCCAGCTTGAAAGTTAGACTCCCTTTCTTCATATCACAGCCCATTTGTAATTAGACACTCTCTGGGTTTAGAGCTGGCTTGAATAAAGACTTTTCACAAGGCAGTTTTTTCACCATTTTTTGTCACCTTTTATAGGATGCATAAAAATCAATTGGTATCAATGAAATAGTGTGAGTACTGGTCAAAGACGGCTGTTTATCTGTGAGGATTGAGATTATGATTGGTATGTAATTTCTGGTTGTAACATTTCTTTTTGTGTATTTATAAAAGGGGGGTTTTTTGTTTTTTTTGTATATATGCCCTGACCTCGGACCTGGCCTTATGCACAAAAGTGAAAAGGGTAAGATTCAAATGTTTCCACATTGGCAGGTATTTGGCCCTCACCAGCAAACACTGATTTTTTAAACATTTTGGCCATTTAACTACTGAAATTCAGGGTTGCAGAAGATGGGTAATAAAAAGATCAGACAACATCTTCAAAATGTTTAGTTTTGGAAAAATGTTTGAAAACAAAAGTTTTATTTGTATGTTTAAGCTTGGGTGGTCCGATTTTTCATGGTTTTTTTTTTTTTTTTGCCTGAGAATCCTAGCCTGCAGGCAAACCACCTGGTGACTAGATTGTATATTGACATTTTGTGATTTGAAGCTGAAGACATCCGCAAGAAACTGGGAATTGCGCTCATGACATGCTTGTTTGACCTAAGACCAATACAACTTTGTTATCACATCACTTGATGTAGTTTCAAATTTTTGTAAATGTCAAAGATCAATTTTTTAGAGTTACCTTAGAATTGATTGGCTTTACAATATTTGGCTAATTGTCAAACCTGGTTGGCAACATCTTGTAGCTTCTGATGCTATGTGTTTACGCCAAGAAATCTATACCTCCAGTTCACAGCTGTTTGACCCCATTGCAAAATTGGTGCTCTTTTAATTTTTAGAGCAATTTTAAGCAGTGTCGGACACAGTGTTTACACGATATAAGTAAGGACGTGCAAGAGCTATTAACTCTCAAAAAAAAATCAGAAAAATACATTGCAGAATCTTGGCCAGATAGCGCCTTCAAAAGTCCATTATTTGTATGTTTGCCCATGTCTCCTATTCTGTAACCCAGAAGTACAAAGTAATCAATAAACTTCCACACACCCGTCTCAGAATGAATGCCTTTATTTGTTGATTATATGACCAGTATTTTGTGTATCAGTGTAAGGATTGTTTGTTCGTACATCACCGTTTTGTCTTAAATCACGCAATGATTTAGACTGCGCATAAGAGTGTATAAGTGTATTCTCTAGTAAGGCACAATAAGCTAGCAGCGGATCGATTATTTTTACTTCGAGTTTAAAGACAGTCTAGAAAGACATGTAAACCTAGATAAAGAACAACATAATTTTACCCACAATGATTTTTTGTTAAAATTTTTTCACAGGATGTAGTTTTTGGAATAAGCAATCAAAATTACTTGTCAAAAGTGTTCACCATTGATGTATTTTTGTTTTATCGCGTTTTGGTCATAATAAGTATACTTTTCAATCAGCTGTAAGTTTATGTACTGTGCAGTGAGCGTATTATGTTGATCTGTAGTCATTATACCGGAGCAATACAAGGTAGATTGATGAATTTGAAGTGGATTAAACAGAAATGAGAGCCAGTTGAAGCAAATGTTAGTCCTTATACATAATTATGATGCTGTCTATGTTTTACCCTACCCAATACCCCTACCTCCCAGCCATTTCCTAGAAAATTTATTCACTGAGAATAAATATGGTCTATTTTGTCTGGCAAAATAAGAGTTGATGTCATTTGTTTTTCACATTTTAAGCATAGCGTCATCGCATCATGGCAAGTTGCAGCATATCATAAACACGTAGACTCCTTTTCAAAATACCAGCCTAACTTTAGACCGGGTTTACACCAGTGTTAGTCCTACATCGGTGGACCTCTTTCTAAAAATGTGATGTAACAGGTGAGAACATCCTCATGGAGTGGGCCTTTTTTCCTTTCAAAAACTGTGCAAGTTAAATGTAACAGTGAGCAAATTCCTCATGGATTGGCCGCGTCAGCCAATCCTGAGATGTTTCTCAGGGAAAAAAGGCCCTAAAAGGTTTAAACCCAGATCTAGAGTTAGACTCCTTTCAGAATACCCATCCATGTCAGCTTGTGTGATGCCATACAAAAATGCAAGTAGCTACATAAAAGTGTACAATATCACGCCCACATAAACTCAAAAGTCCCCCTTGTAACACATAGGGTTCTAAAATATCAAATGCTTGATTTTCAACATTTAAAAATATGGAGATGATAAAATTAGTCCAAATCTTTGATCTACATTGTTTGATATTACATGTTTCAGCAGTCAGAAATTTACAATTTTTTGAAGTTTGATGCAAAAAAATTGCACTTCTTTATAAATCCATATACATCTGTTTAACTTTTGTTGTGTGTTGTCACTTTCTTTTAGAAAAATATATGCCCAAAATCATGGCAAAATGTTACTGGCAACACCATGAAGTCCTTAATTCATGCCGTAAATAAATTTCATTGGTTATCAGACGTAGTCCGTATCTTGGAATAGGTCTTTTTTGAAAACTTCAAAAATGTGCCGACAAAACATAATTGTACACGTATTGGGGGTAGGTCCTGCTCTTTTGCATTGTGAGAAAAAATTGACTTCTGTCAACGGTTTTTGGATAGAGGGCCGGTTGTTTGGAGCTATAAATTGGATGTGTTATGTGCTGAAGTCTTCTCCAGGGCCGAAGGCTTTTTTTGTGGAAGGAAAACGGTGGGAATTTGGGCCGATATGTGAGGCCAGTAGTTTCCAAGAAAATGCAGTACTCTTAAGACGTGCCAATGTGGAATATTCCATGTTCGTAAATTGGGGTATCATATTGAGAAACATATAATGAGTTGTGCTCGCCGAGAGAGAGATGTAGATGAAAATATAACTTTTGAAATAATGAAGGCAGTTGGAGGATGATTAATTTACTTTGTACTTCGTACTTCGAAGTTTAAGAAGTATCGAAGACAGTACACCTATATAAAGAACACTCATATTTACCCACAATGATTTTTTGTTAAAATTTACCAGGATTTGTTTTTGGAATAAGCAATCAAAATTTACCTGGTCAAAATTGTGTCCATTGATGTTTTTGTTTTCTATTCTTCGTTTTGTCATATATTAAGACTTTCACTCAGCTGGTGATTTTATGGACTGTGCAGTGAGCTTAATTATGTTGATCGTGTATGTATTAATCGCTGAGCAAGACAAGTAGTTGATGCAATTTGAAGTGATTACACAGAAATGAAGCAAGTGAGCAAATGTTAGTCTTATACATAATTATGATGCTGTCTATGTTTTACCCTACCCAATACCCTACTTCCCCGCCATGTACTGAGAAGAAGTTTATTCACTGAGAATAAATATGTATCATTTTGTCTGGGCAACAGTAAGAATTGATGTCATTGTTTTCACATTTAAATCATGCAAATCATGCAATATGCAAGCATATCATAAACACTTACTCCTTAATTTCAAAATACCAGCCTAACTTTAGACCCGGGTTTACCCCAATAATGGTAGTCCTACCTGCATGGACCTCTTTCTAACAATGTGATGTAACAGGTGAGAAAATTCCTCATGGAGTGGGGCCTTTTTTCCTTTCAAAATAACTGTGCAAGTTAAATGTAACAGGTGAGCAAATTCCTCATGGATGGCCCTTCCAGCCCATCCATAGAATTTTCTCAGGGAAAAGGTCCCACTCAATAGGACTAACCCTGGTTTAAACCCAGATCTAGAGTTCGACTCCTTTTCAGAATACCTGCCATGTCAGCTTGTATTGATGCATCCAAAACATGCAAAGTAGCTAATAAAAGTGACAATATCACGCTACATAAACTCAGAAGTCCCCCTTTGTAACACTTATAGGTTCTAAAAATTCAAATGCTTGGATTTCAGATCATGTAAAATATGGAGATTTATAAAATTTAGATACATTCTTTTGATCCATACATTTCATTTGATTTACATTATTTTCGCAGTAAGACATTAAACAATTTTTGAAGTTTGATGCAAAATTGCACTTCATAAAGATCCTATACATCTGTTAACTTTTGTTTGTGGTGTTTGTACTTTCTTTTAGAAAATAATATTCCACAAAATATGGCAAAATGTGACGGGGCACCACCATGAAGTCCTTAATCATGCCGTAATAAATTTCATTGTTATCAGACGTTAGTCTGTTATATTGGAATGGTCACTTTTGAAATTCAAAAAAATGTGCCGACGAAGACCAGTAAGTTGCACGTATTGGGGTAATTTACTGCCTTTTTTGCCTTGTGAGAAACAATTGTACTTAAAGAGGGGCTGTGTTTTGTTGGTGTGTGTGGGTGAGGGTGCTATTACGGTGGGTAGGTTTGCTGGGTGGAGTCGTGGACAGTGCGGGTGCGGGGGGGGGCTCTAGATCATAGTGGGGGGTCGTTCTTCTGTTTCTGCACACGTCTCTGTGTTCTTTGGATCTTGTGTTATATTGTGTGGTTTTTGTGGATATGGGGGGGGGTTTTTGTGTGTTTGCCCGATGTCTGTTGTGGTGTCGTGGTGGTGTGGTACGGGGGGGATCGCTACGCGTTGCACCAACAACACGCGCCCACGACTACTCAGAAAGGGACGCCTCTTCTCTCTCCTCGCGTCCACGAACGACCCCAAGAGTTACAAAGGATGACGCATCGGACCCCCCGACCTCGCCAGCATCACGGGTTATGCTCGCTACCACAGGCCCACAAGTGTACCCTGCAAGGTTTCTACGGGCTGTCAACGCGAGTAAGATTGTCGACAATCAGTTGTGAGACTTGGGCCGGGTTTGGAGCTATAAATGGGATTGTGTTATTATTGAAGTCTGGCTCAGGGCCGAAAGGCTGTGTTGTGGGTTTGTGCAGGAACAAGGGGGACTGTTGGACGATATGTGAGGCAAGTAGTTCAAGAAATGAGTACATCTAGAGACTTGCCAATGTGAATATGCCATGTTCCTAATGGGGGGTATCAATATTGAGAAACATATGAGTGTGCTCGCAGAGAGAGAGAGAGGGGTGAATAAATATTAACTATTGGGAATCTGAATGCATTTGGGGATGATTTATAACACAGAACATGTTCGATGTATTACTGAAGAAAATATAAGTTGTTTTTTTTTTATTGGACCGATGTTCCTTTTTTTGCAAGATGGTTTTCCACTACAAATTGTGGACTGAAGAATGTTGAAGAATCAATGAGACAATCGAACTAAACCAAACTAATACATTGTTGTCAACTTATCCAACTAATGCTGGTAACATAGGTGTAACATCCACAATCTTGTACATGCAGTCTAGGTCTCAATCTTTGTTTATGGGTATAGGGAAATAGATTATAGTTGGAGCAGAAAGTTTATAACATTCCATTCAAACACCAGAAAATTGAGATCACTACCTCAATATTCCGATGCGTACTGCACACATCCTCATCAGATTCATATTCTAATCTCATAAGCTGCCACCTAATTTGTGGCTTCCTTTAATTCTTTGCAGAACAATCCAGTCATGAATCCCTATCGCATATACATCGTTTCAAATTATCCCGTATACACAAGCATATAGCAGAATAACAAATGTGATCATCAAGGTCCAATATTGGTGTTGTGGATACGGTGATAAAAAAAACATTTGCATTAAATCTGCTATTGTCCTTGGCCACTTAAGTTCTCTGCTCCATGGGGGGACTCCCTGCTAGGGCCTATACTCGTGTATTGTCTAATTGACAATGTTTTATTTCTTGAATAACTAATATATAAAATTTAAATAATTTTGCTCTGTTTGGATCAGTTATAAAAATCGCCAAAATGTTGTAATGATAAAAAATCAGTCCAATTTGATATCTTAAACATACATGTTTTTCATATTAGTTTTTTTAGGTATTTGGAAACCATGCTACAGAATGTGGCGGTAAAGATCAGAGCAAAGTGATATTATGAGAGTGAGGGGGTGAGCATGGCACTCAACTTTTTGGCTTACGGATTTTGTGTGGCCGACTCCAACTTAGACTTGGGAACTGTGTGGTCTTTTAATATGGCCCTTAGAATTAGAAAAAAAATGGAGGTGAACCTTGGATTCTTTTGAACAAATTTTGGCTCAAATTCAGCTGATGAAAAAGGAGAGTAATAAGGGATAGGGCGAGAGCCCGGGGCCCTCTGGAAGGGATGTTGTAGCCCGACTTTTTGAACTTATGGACTTGGGAACTGATTTTTTGTCTTTTAAATTAGGGACTTATAGGACATGGATTTTGGAGTAAATATGTAGGCTTTAGAACTCCAATTCGGCTCAAATTAGTCTTCTGAGGCAACCATTTCCCAAAAGGGACCTCAAGAACTAAATTATTCTTCAACTGGAAGTATTTCTTAACTCAGTGCTGGAGTGCTGGAGTGCTGGATGGGGCTTTGTTTCGGAAGGAGCACCCTGTTGGTGGTTTGGAAAAGAAACATGGGATAGGGAGAAGGGGACCGGGGGAATTGGGAAGAGAAATCGGGGTAGGATCGAAAAGATAACACTGTGCTTGAGCAGTCAAATACTCTGCAGGAACGACCCCTGAGTGGCATGTGTGGGAATGGGGGACCGGAGACTCAGCTTCTAAGGGGGTTAGATTTGGAAAGGGCACCTGTTGTTAGATGAGAATGTAGTTAGTGAGTAAGGATGCTCGGTGGCAGTTGGGAAGGGCTCTGAGACAGATGAAAGGGGATCTTGTATAGTTGAAGAAGGGACATTGTGGCAGTTAGGACCTTAGTCTCTGGGGAGGTCAATAACGTGGACTTAAGTTGCAAAGGGGCCTGGGGGTATTTAAACAGTTCTGGGGTATGTTAAACAGGGGCCCCAGGTAGGTGACAAAAGTTTACTAACACACAGGCACGTCTGATAAGGTTCCGTACGGAACCGTAACAACCCCCCGTCACGAATCGCGAAATCCGAGAACTGCAAAATTCTAGTTCAATAAAATTTGGTAAAATGCCATATTTGCGTCATCACTGTTTTGTTAACTTTAAGGCACCATTTATCATGATGTGATCAGTCCTATAGTCAGTTTCAGTTATCTAGTTGGCAGGGGTGTCATCACGCTAAATTGTGGAGGCCATTATATTTGATACCAAACATTTGAGTAAGGGCATTGTGGCAACATGCCCCCCCCAGTGAATGGTCTGGTAAATGCCCCCGTTTGTGATATCCCCCCCCAACCGCCCGCCTTTTTCTGACACTGACTTTTCATATTTTTTTATGATAAAAACTTCTAATATCCAACAAATGTGGGACCATATAAAAACATCAACTAACTCTTGCATGTATTTTTTACCTGATCACAACCATTTGATATAAAAAAAAAACATTCTATGGAAGTACTGAGCACGAATTCACAATATAACCAATATAATCCATTATCATCCGGTGGTGCAATACCGCAGTGTGTTAGCGCGTACCGCCCAACACCGCACAATACACAAATATCGGGCCATTCGGTCATGCAACTCGTCAAGCAAATACTCTGTTTTATTAGTTTTGAAAGCCATTTTTCACTTCGATCTACAATAGAATCGCATTGTCGAATAGCCTCAAGGTGGGGTCAATCAGCTTCTGCCTAATAATAATTATATTGGATGGTTGTTTTGGCTGATAACAGAAATAGCGCCCTCGCCAAGAAAATATCAGGCTCGTCTTCGACTCGCCCAGTATTTGATCTAGGCTCGGGCGATATTTTCTGTTATCAACCTCAGCCATCCAATATTATATAAATGCATACAGTGATCTCTCAGAATAAAGCATGATCCAATTAAGTAACAGGTTTTGACTGAGTTCAGCTTGTTGTAATATTCAAATTGGACACTTTTGAACTGGACAAAGTAGTTTGAACTGGATTGAACAAGGTTGATATAGGTTGCTACAAACGGTTAAACTGAGCTAGATTGGTTTGAAACAAACCCATAAAAACTCATTTCAACTTGATGTAGAAATGTTGTACTGTTAAATTGGGTTTCAACTAGAACAAGTTGGATATTCGGCTTACTGTATTTGCGCAAAAAAACCAAAACAGGCTCGGTGCATCCATTGGATTACACGCTTTATTCCGTTATCATACATTTTATACTATGAAGGAATAAAGTGAGTAATTCAGTGGGTGCACTGAGCCTGTTTCCTTTTGTTTCTTTGTGCAAAATACAGTAAGCCAGAGATGCAGTGGTTTTATACAGAACATCATTTGAATTATTTTTTGTCAATAATAAATTATAAGCTTTACCATATCAATTGTTGATGGTTGATCCTTCTTAAAGGAGAACCGTACTAAGAATAACTTATACAATATACGCTATAAAAATAATTATTGAACGCTTATAGAGTGGTTTCGTGGAAAACAGAATTATACTAACCATAAAAATGAATTAAAACATTTGGTCTGACCATGCGCTATTTGAAATTCGCGCTAGTGTATATGGGATATGTATATGTGTTATGCGATACTGACAGCACAGTAGCGTCATACACCTTCCCACGTGACTCCTTTATAATGTACATTTCCTATGGCATGTATGACACAAACGTGCCGACCGTATCGCATAACACATTATACAATAGCGCGAATTTTTAAATAGAGCATGGTCAGACCAGATGTTTTTTTATTGTTATGGTTAATATGATTTTGTTTTCGATGAAACCACTCGATATGTGGTCAATAATTATTTTATAGAGTATATTGTATAATATTATTCATTGTACGGGTTCTCCTTTAATGAAGTTCTGTAAACCATAGTCCAGTTTTAAATTTGTTAATGCATCCATGAAATCACATCAAGAAAGCATTTGTTAAATATTAAAATACACATTTAAATAAAATTTTACTGGAAATTATGACAGACATTTGTGTATTTCATTGAAATCATTATAATCTGTCAGTATATTGTCAAAAGATTTCTTCTATGGCCACCACAAGGTGATTTGATTCTGTAGGCTGTAATAGCTCTGTTGAAGGACCACTTCGCAATAGGGTGCATGTATATTGTGTGTGTGGTGTGCATATGTGATAAAAATGTCAGCCCCAACGTGTTAAAGGCACTATCAGTGATCCAACCAAAAGAGTCAAAATATTTGAAATTTACAGTAGTGTAAAAGTGAAGGATGTCTATAGAATTTCGCTTAAAGGGGCATTTCGTGATCCACAGCCTCGTCCCCCCGACTTACCTAAAAAAGCTGAGATTTTTATATCATCTGAACCGTTTACATTAGTAATCCATGTGTACCAAATCTTACGTGCAAATTCGGTCGTATCTATAAGAAATTTGCAATTTTGTATTTTCTGTCCGTAAACGGACAGAAATTATAGGACAGTGGCCTATGGGACGTGGGAAACGAGCAGTTTGCTCATACCACAAAACCGCAAGAGTCGGGATCACCTAAAAAGTTGATGAATAAGCTTTTCTCAGGAGTGATCTGTGAAAAATGAATAAAACCTAGGTGCTGATCACGAATGCCCGTTAAGTTATTTTTTCCAAAAAATTGCAAAAATGATAAAAGGAATACAACAGCAGGTATTAAGGTATGAATCTCCATTCAAATACGTGTTTGTCGAAAGGTTGGACAGTACGACAGTATATACTGGATATCCATTTTGAGTTTGCGTTCATCATCCTTGTCGGGTATTTATATAGTCTTACTTGTTGTATAAACATGCAAAAACTTTTTTTTTTTACGTCTGATTAGTGAATCACCTGATAGTGCCTTTATGGCTATCTCTGCCCCTAAGTTCGGTCATCAGATTTTGGGGACATGACACAGTGGCATAGATTTGTTTCCAAGATTTGGGATGGATGGTGTTGATGACATTTATGAATGAAACAGTTTTGCTGACAAGAATATGTGTACATATGCACACAAGCCGCACTAAACTTGAAATTAAGAATATTAACCATTTTTTTATCCTCCTGCCTTGAAAAGCAGAGGGGGATATTGCGAGATGCGCATGTCCGTATGTTATGTACGCGTGTTGTTCCTAATAACGCCCATGCTCTAATAAACGCCCCCCTACCATTTTTGGATAAAACAATTCAAGAATGAGTGTTAAGCTTCCTAAATCAAATGATTTAATGGCCGCGACTGTCGTAATCCGTAGCATAAATCGTTTTGTGGCCCCGTTTTGTAATAGCTTAATTAGTATGGAACTTGGACCTCGGGAGTGCGAAACAACATCCCCCTGCCGTTCGTGTTGTATTATTGGTACGCCAGTGAAAATAATGTGTGTAAGCGTGATTTTGTTTTTCCCTTTCCAATTTTTGACTTAATAAACTCCCTCCCTTTTGAAAAATGCAACCCCTCGGGGGCTTTATTAGTACCAGATACGGTATTTTTGTGTTTTCCAGTTTGGTTAGGTTTTCTTTTTTTCTTCACGTCCTCCTTCGACAGTTAAGTTCCCGATTTAAACCAACTTGGGGGTGAAGGTGCAATAGGGGTTCCTTCATATGTGGATAGTGTTAAGGTCATTGACAAAGGTCACTGAGTCAGTTCCATTTTGGTTAGTTTTTGGTTTTCTGGTCATCTTTGACAAGGTCAGTCCCGAGTTACAACCTACTTGGGTCCGAAGGTGCAGGTAACGGTTCCTTCATATGGTTTTTGAGGTCAAAGGTCCACATACCAAGGTCAAAGGTCACAGTACCAAGGTCAAAGGTCATCTGCGGGGTCATTTTTCCCCTTTGGTTTAGGCTTCATTTTTCAGAAACTGCTAATTTCTAGATATTATTCCATTAGAACAATTTTATTGAATTTTGATGCCCTGCAACTGACAACTCCAACTAACGCACTTGTTGTATACTACTACTGCCATCTTGCCAGGGGGATCGCGCAAGTTTTACTTGCTTTTGTGATAAAATATGAGTTATTTGGTAGAAAACCATATACAGGTGTCAACATTTGGGATGGCATCTGGAACAAATCCCCTTCACCAAATATTACATATCCCCCCATTCCCCGGTTTCGCCTCTGTACCTATGGGTTATGTTTTCATCAACAACCGTTACTTCTCTATCTAATCATCAAGACAGGTGCTGGTTTTTTAGGAACTTGACACAATGTTACCCATGGGGTTTGTCTGTTTTCTCAAATGTGCATATTATTACCTCATTCATATTTGTTGTAATTGGCTGGAAAACACAAAGTACGTCACCATGCTGTGGTACTCTCCGATAGTGAGCCGGCGAAGCCGAGAACAGTTGATCTTCTCCAGTGGATATTCTATTTGTATTAATTTTTTATTTGGTTAGTATTTTTTTTTATGTAAATTAAAATTAATCATAGAGTTTTTTTTTACTTTTTTTGTTATGAGTCTTGAACAATATTTAGAGAGGTACTGACCAGTCCTATTTGTGTGTGGTGATGGGTTGGGTGTGACTGATTTAAAAGCCAACTCAGAGATTTCAAAATATAATTATTTTGAGAAGAAATTAAAAATAGTCATCTGGAACAAGAATGTCCCTAAATGTGCTCAATTCCTCCCAGATGAATCGGTGTTTCTCTGTTTTCATGCATACCAGTTGCAGAGTATAACAGACATAAAGGACCGTTAGAACAAAAATTCCGAACCGGAGTTTATAACAAAGTTGTGATTAGTATATGGACAGCATTATGTAATGCAAAAACATGATTTGATGAAAATTGAGTGGCCGCTCATCGGGAAATCTCGAGTCGGCCTTTTAAGGTTTTCAGATTGTTCTCATTTTGCATGTGTTGGCCCACTTTGCATGAAACTTGGTAATACATGTGTTTGCAGCCAAAGATGGGGAATCTTACACAATACCCCATGAAAGGTCAAATGAGGTCAGAGGTCATTACCATAAATGTGCATTTAAGTTTTTGCTTAAATCCTCATTTTGCATGTGTTGCCTGAGGCGTTGTGAAATTTGGGTAGTGTGGGGGTAGCAGATTGTATGTAACTACATTAAAGGTGCAAAGTGTCAGGATGTGGAAATTCACAGAGAGGAACCCAATCTAGATGCCTGCTGATGACAGCACCATTTTGTTGGAACATTTAAATTTCCCCCAAACTGATTTTAATCTCTTCCATGCATAAATAGCACCAGAAATCGCCACTCACTGTGCAAATATGAGACCGGGATATGAGATAGGGAATGGGAATGTAATCAATTACAAAATGTCAGTTGTGAATTTGGTTATGAGTGAAACATGTGGCTTGAAAAACTTGCATAGTGGTACCATGTCACAGGAAATTAATCTTACAAAAAATGTCTCTTACAAAAAATGAAAGAAAGTTTATTTTTTTGGTTCATTTAGCCTGGGTCATTCAGTGATCAGACACCGTTTCCAATGATGCCCCCAGGGTTCAGAGATTTGGGACAGCAGGGGTTTCCACACCTACCATCGAAAACATGGCTGCGAATTTCAATACAGGTGGATTCTCAGTAAAGGGACCAACAGCTTAACATCCTCAAAGGAGGGGGTTTCTCAGGTTCCTTTGCCCAAGTCCAAATGAAAACCATGGGAGAGGGGAATCACAGCTCAAATCCAGAATTTAGTACCTGTGAATTAAATCCTAGCAAGTGGGGTCCACGGAACTAGAAACTGGGGACCGACCAAAGGCGATACCCTAACCAGTGGGGCACGCACTCGAAGAATATCCATGGAATAAAGATACATCATTCACTGAACGCATGCGTCGTCTGCTGTCGCACTGGTGAATAGGACAAAGGTCACCAATGTTCATATGAGGTCACCAACATCACCATGGGGATACCACCCAGGACCTTGTTTGGAAAGTGTCTGAAAATGTGTGCCCATCATAATGGAAAAAGTGGTAATTATGTTTTGGCGACGGGGGTGGGGGGTAACATTTTTACCACACAGAAACAGCAGTATTGCTGTTGAATGTGATTGGCTCACAACGGCCTTTTAATGAAGGACCTGTGACCTCATGTTACCACACATATAAGAACCCTTGTCTCCATGCATAAGCATACCAATATGAACTTGATCCAACACTGCACTAAAAGGTTACTCTAAGTTGAAAAAGTGTCAACCAAAAGATGTCTGCATGTACTAAATGTTTGACACACGAATCATGCCATAAGGTCTTCCTCTCAATTGCATTGGTTTTTTTGACCTAAAAACTGCTACTAATCATGGAACAAACTTTTCGTATTAATAGTGGAAGTTTGTGTAGCATCTGAATCTGCAATCAGAAATGAAAGGTTGCTACCGTTTTGGCAATTGAAGGATTGGGAGAGGCCTGTATTTTATATTGTAAAATTGCTGAATCATGTGCACAAAAATTTTCTGAAATATGATCTCCATCACTGCATGGCCCTGTCAATGCAAGCACTAGGCAAGCTTTTGGCACTAAAACTGTACATTCACCAGACAAGTGTATTCCTTTCACCTATGTACCAGCATGCGCAGGTGTGTTCCCACTGAACCATTCAAGGTCCACAGACTCATTGTAATAGGAATTTTACATCTCGTTTCTCTTTTCTTACAAACCTTCAATCCCAGAACAAGTGCACTCTCTCACTGTGTATGTACCAACATGTGTGCCCCCCCCCCCCCGACCATTCCAGGGCCACTGACTTCATGTAATAGGCATTTGAACAACTTTTTTAAACGCATGTTTAAATACAGGACAAGGGAACTTCAATCAACCTTATAACTAGATACCAACTTGTCAAAACAAAGCACACGAAATAGTACTCATAAATTCCAATATTTAATATGAAACAAAAACTGCATAATATGTACAATAACATTCAATAATCCATCAAATCATTGAAATAATGAGTGAGTATTAAGGGGCAACCTGGGCACATTTTTCACAAAATAGAAATTCTCTTCAATTTTGCTCTCAAATGATAGTCTAGCCAGTGGCGTAACAGTCGTGGGGGGGGGGGGGGCAGGGGGCATGTTTGCCCCCCCCCCCCCCGACGACTTGGGCCTGAAATAAATTGCAAAAATCATGCTAAATCAGCCGTTTTTTGCCCTCTGACCGTAAAAAATTGGCCTTTTGACCCCCCTAAGAGGGAAAATTTTCCAATAACCCGGGAAATTTGCCCCCTCAGAGCGGGCAGGCCTGTACTCCACTGGTCTAGGCCATTGGAAGAACAGATTTTTTACACATAAAAATAAAAAAATAACATACCCCCAAACGAATGGGACATTGAATATTAGGAGATAAAAGACATCCGGTATTTTGTAGCCAACTTTTTAAGTTTCCATAACTTTAATCAACAATGTGTAATTACATGAATATGTTTGACTCGTACTCACTGATAGTAAAACCACAGAGGGTATCGACCGATCAACATTTACCTAGAATGGG
>JAMKCH010004845.1:0-34780 GCA_023653785.1 Ophioderma brevispina | reverse complement strand
TGAGTTGAAGGAGTTTTATTGATGTTAGTGTTAGTATGGCTGGTCTGTACAACAGCTTTAAAAAAAATATTTTACTGATTTTGTTGTTACGTGCAAAGATTTAAATTGACCGTATGTCGTCTGGGAAGAGTTCATGTTGAGCTTATAATTTTAATGGCTATACTCGTAATGCTAGAATAAAAGTTCCGGGGGTTTAGATTTTTGTTCATTTCAAATATCCAAAATTACAAAAAGGCCAAGAATGTACAAAAAATAATAGGCATATTTAAGGAGCCCAAAGGAGCCATAAGTTACCCAAGAAGCATAAAATTTGGAGTCATCACTTAGAAAAAACAATTGAAAATAAATTTTAAAATTAACAAATATTAACCCTAACAATGTCAAATTTCATTAGGCAACAAGGACAATTTACTTGATTCTGCCTAAATAGTACCCATTTACTCTAAAGCAATAATCAGTTATTTACTTTGTCCCCACTTAAAGACACTATCAGTGATTCACCCAAAAGAGTCAAAATATTTGAAATTTGCAGGAATAGCTTAAAATTGAAGGATAAGACTGTAGAATTCTCATAAGTTACTTTTATCAACTGAACAATTGCCAGAAAAGGAAGATAACGGCATTGTTCAAAGATATGACTCTCCATTAGGCGACGAAAAAAGAAAACCCTGTTTTACGGGCGAGCGGACCTTTCGAGTAGGGTCGGTCGGTCGGGCGAATTTTTTCTTTTTTTTAATTTTTTTTTCTTTTCTGGAGCTCAAAATTGGCCTAAAATAGCCCCAAAATCTGAAAAATCAAGAGAAAAAATTAAGAATTTTTACAAACAAATTTTCTAAAAAAAAATTGCCAAAATTGATAAATTTCGGCTAAAAACAGGCTGATTTTACATGATTTTTGGAAAAAACTAAAAAAAAAAAAATTATGCAAAACTGAAAAATCGGGGTTGGTCGGGCCCGTAAAACAGGGTTTTTTATTTTCGTCGCCTTATGCAAAAATCTGATTTTTGATGACTTTTTTGATTTTATGGTTTAGCAAATCACTGATAGTGCCTTTAACGAGTTCCAATAGGGACTATAAAATGAGCATTATTTGTATGTGTTGAAATTTTAAAGTAAAATGTTACCCTAGAATGATTCATTCATGTGTGAACATACTTTGGTGGATTTCAATTGGACCTGGACATACGACTGGTATTGATAAGCTTTATGTCTACATACTTGTCACTATAACTTATAAGCCATATCTCGACATGGTGATATAAAAAGCTGGATATTGACAAACAGGTGTACACTATTAAAAATCAACATGGCCTTTTTTTTTTTTTTTTTTTTTTATTTTTCTTGTTAGATCTAGGGGCAATTTCCCCCAAAACAAAACGGGTCCACTCCGTGATTTTTGAAAAGTGGAAAAAATGCAGTTAAGGGACGTTAGGATATGGGAATTGTCACTTAATTGGTTTGTTTCACCTCATTGCACAACTCAACGCCACACCTCTGGAGTAAGCCACAGCATCCTTGATGCTCTCGTTTGATTTTATGGTTTAGCAAATCACTGATAGTGCCTTTAACGAGTTCCAATAGGGACTATAAAATGAGCATTATTTGTATGTGTTGAAATTTTAAAGTAAAATGTTACCCTAGAATGATTCATTCATGTGTGAACATACTTTGGTGGATTTCAATTGGACCTGGACATAGGACTGGTATTGATAAGCTTTATGTCTACATACTTGTCACTATAACTTATAAGCCATATCTCGACATGGTGATATAAAAAGCTGGATATTGACAAACAGGTGTACACTATTAAAAATCAACATGGCCTACTGAAAAACTGATCAATTTATGACAAATTCTTTCAAGGATTCTTATTTAATAAATCTAACAAACCTACAAAATAGACAGCAGTAAAAATACCAACATTGTCACCATACCAAACATGAAGTGACCTGACCTATATTGCATGTTTAAGTTCATTTCCCTCCACTCACCATCCCTAAGGAGCACCGTCTTGAGTTGCTTGAATCATGTGGGTACAAACTAATAAGTTTTCACTGTGTTCAATGCAGAATTTAGGTAAAACATACAACTTATTCAGTTGTAATAGGATGCAATCCATTTGATTCAATGATACATTATTATGTCCACATATGTTTATGACATTCTAAAATTACCGTACTGACCCGAGTATAGTCCCATGCTCGATTAAAATCCCACCCCTAAGTTTTAGGAAAATTTCAGAAAATTCTAAAGATCCGATTATTATCCCATGCCCAAAAATTCGCCTGCACTGACTGCAAAATTCGGGAACCTATTTTCTTCAAACAACAAACCTTTTAGCCTTGAATTCAAATGATATGCATTTTCCAATATGAAATTCCATTTATCTTCCATCTCAAGAATGTTTCTAATGACGTCTGGAACCTTTAAAGTTTGTGAAAAACATGCATTTAAGACTCTTAAATGAGAGTAAAACACGGCAAAGTGTCAAAGATTCAGCAGAAGACACTGCTTCTGGTTCAACACTCTCAAGGCTTTCTACTTCACTCAGACGTGATACTACGATATTTGTCACTCTTTTTCCATATTTCAGTATAAAAAAAATAACAGGTCACTGAAAATTATTCGGTTTCATAAATTCATGACAAAAATACTTTTTTGGTAGATTTGTTTTCTGAAACTAAAAGAATATTTTGAACAAGGTCATGTGTAGGGTCAGAGGGCACCTAATGAGGGCAACATATTTCCCCTTTTTTCACTTTCCTGTTTTTTCGTCATGACGTTTCTAAAATACAGAATTGCTTAAAAAGTTAAAATTCCCAATATTTCAATGATAATTTACAGAAGATTTCATAGTATGATATCCACAATACGGCAAATAAAAAATATTTGGGTCGGGAGGTCATAGAGCCTAAAGGTCGCCAAATCAAATATGGCTGCCGCCAATACACTGATGGCAAATTGGTTCAGTTTTCGCGACTATGTTGTTCTTTTTTTGCTAAAAAAATCAATAAAGTTTCATTATAGTCTTGATGCATGGTTAGTTACACCACAAAATATGAATTCTACATCAGAATGAGGGTGGAAACTATGTACTATCGAAAAACAGCATTTTTTCCAGCATTCTGTGTCTTCAAAATTCGGAAGTCATGAAGTGGTTGTATAGTGTATGTGGCGAGAAGGCCAAGATATTGTCAACTCCGGCTTCGGGCAAGATTATCCCACCCCCAAAATTTCAAGGTATTTTCAGCTTAAAAAAGGGTGGGACTATACTCGGGTCAGTACGGTATATCAGCACAGGGGGCGTATTGAGTCCATCCCACGATGCACCAGTTTAATTTCACCTCAATAAGGTCATGTGATCCCACAAAAATCCTACTCTGAACACATTAAACCCTGACTTTTACACTCATTTTAGCCCACAAAGCACTAGTACTTGGGTAAATTTTAGTATGTTATTGATAATGAAATTTTCTTTGATGCTTAAACTTTTTGAACACTTTTTATACTGACATGTGTATTACAGTACAGTATGGCATATTGCAATGCATCATGGGATTAGTTCAAAACACCCTCTGATATCAGCATATCTCCATTAAAAAACACACCTACAACAGCTCCACTTGGACCCAATGAGATGACAACTTGATCCCTCTTGAAGTTTTTTTCAAGTGAAATTTTGCAAGTTGTCTTGATTAGATGATTATTACTAAAATATAAAACTGGCATTTTGAAATCTCACAGTGAACTTTGTGATTATAATTAAACTCTGAAGTCTTCACAACTATTTATGAAATATAAAGAATTCAGAAATCACAAGTTGTTACTCCATAAATTCACCCAAATTTATTGCTGTGTATACATAAAAAGCTGATTTTTTTCTTGTAATTACGAACATTGAATCTAAAGCAAACTGTGTCATGGGACCTCTTACAAGCTTTAAAAATGAAAGAGAAGCTTTCCCTCATGTGTGAATAAAACATAACTACTTCTACAATTTGCAAGTGCATTAGAAGAGTTAAATATCTTGCACTTCCATATTATCCCGAGGCAAATTTTTAATATTCTTTTTAGTCAGTTTATGTAAGAGCAAGAAGTCGGCTTTATCCCTGTGAAACCATGCCACAGGTAGAAGTATATGCCTGGTGTACAGTTACTCTATGATGGATTTGCCATCTACATTAGGACAATGTCTTTGTACCAAGTATGACTCATCCGTCCCTTATGACATGTTTTTCTCATTGGGTTTCCCTACTTGGTCCGATGGTGCAGCGTTAAGTGCACATCATAGCAGCCTGTGTTAAATAAAACATTAACACGACATGATGTAATTTATGAGAGGGCAATTTTTTGATTGCTGAAGTATGTTACATTTTATTTTTTATTTTGTTTTATACTTTGAAAACCTTAAAATTACAAGCTGCTTGAATGTTGGTAATCTATCTTGGATGTCTTATTTACCTGCTATAAGATATCTTAAACACTGTCTGTAGATTGTAGGGTATGAGGTTTTATATGGGCTGGCAGCTAGGAACCCCAAACTGGCAAAACTTTGTCAGATCCCTCCCCCATCCAAGTTCCCATTGCCAGAAAAAGCAGTTGTACCCATCTGAGATTTGACCCTGTAAATATTTTAAACCACTTCATACATTCATTTAGTGAAAATCAAGCTCAATATTGCTGTAGAACAGTTTGTTTTATGCTTACATCATTTAAAACCCCTCAATTTTGCTAATTCTTCCATTTCAAAAAATACTGATCTTGGTCCATGTTAATCTATGCATCCTTTGCCTTACCTTTTGGGTTAAAATGTCTTACAACATTTTGAATTTGGGCTCAAGCAAGTGCTTGAAAAAAAAGCAAAACAAGGTGTTGAAGTAAGCAAAAACAAAAAAAAGTTTGACCCAAAGAACTGAATGCATAGACTTTAAAGGTTCCCACGAAATGAGAAGATAAACTAGTCCAAATCTTTACTGGGCATTCAATTCCAATAAACAGGGCCAGAAAAAAGCATACACTAACAGTGAAATCATTAGTAAACACTATTGTTTTCGTCAGTGCCATGGGTAGATTCACACCAGTCACTGAAATTTTTATTACTTTCTGAAAAAATCAATAGTTTCCTAATGATGTCTCACCAAACCACATATTGAGGCTTTCTCGTTCCCTCCTTGTAGACTTGACACACAAACCACATTCAATTCTATTTGCATTTCCTGGGACCTTTAAAACTAGCATTTGATTGCATATTTTTAAAGGTCATAGACTTTATTTTTTATTTGTTGGTGCTTGTTTGTTTGTTTTAGAAGTCATTCTAAAAAGTGTAGGTGGCCCAGGGGGGGTGGGGGGGGAGCAAGTGGGAGTGACATAAAAAGTAAAAAAAATGTTTTAAAGAAAAATGATAGCTATTGGTTGGGCGTATTTGACCTTAATTGATACACTGCGCTCGCGTAAGCTACCCTCCGGACCTTACGTTGCACAACAAGTAAGAGTCGGGAAGGGTGAGTAGGATCGCAGTGTATCCACACTTTCTCACTTCTGAGAGGGGAAAAATGACCAAATCTTAGAGCTAAACAGGCAGAGGTGTACACATACTATGAAAAAGCAATGCTCAAGCGAATGTTAAACATCAAGGCAGTGGTGGACACCCTTTGACCACATACCCAGGTTGTCTATAAATCTTGTAAGGTTCGTAATGTATCTATACTAATGCCAGTTCGGTTTATGATATGACAAGAAGACTTTAGTCAAGATTGGTTACAATTGAATGTTGTTGAAATAGCTGGAGATTTCATTTTATGTCACCAAAAGAGACGCTGAGTAGAGAAAGGAAACAATAAGGCCTTTTCACACTGAGCCATTGATCGATCGAACTTTTTTTTTTCTGCGGACTCGATCGCTATACTGTAGACTTCAACCAGCCACCAATTCTATAATACTTCGCAAACTCTGATACACATATCGCTTGTTGTGCTTCCTCAAATAACAGCCAATGCGTCCATAAGGCCAAAAAAAAAAAATTAGTTTGGTCTCAAAGATGCTGAGTGGCTTGAAAAGTATTGCGGTATGCGGTATTTTTTTTTTTTTAATTTTTAACTCTTTGTACTCGGCAAATAAAATATCAATGTGCATTGACACCCACTGATAACTTGCACCTGATGCGTGTACCATCATACCATGGTTATCGAAGTCTGCAGTCATGGCAGTAGCGACAGCAGCGATGTCCGCTCAGATTCACAAGGAGTTCTCCCCAAACAAGATTTTCAATTGCAATATTTAAGAGTTTTTGTTCTTATCAGTTTTGTGGAGGATCCATTTGTTTATAGTTGCAGATCAACTTTAACTTAAGGATACTGTATCCATCGTACTTTCCGCAGCACATGTATATACGCGATGTTGCAATTGACCTATGACCCGCATACCAGTAAATAAAGTGACGCATTGAAATATATGAAATTGTCAATATACATTATTTGAATGCCGCGATTTTGAACTGAAGCGGCACGCTTTTGGCAAGGAATCATAAACAAGGAATTGCACATCGATTAAAACCTTTAATATGTTTAGTTAATTGTATGGGGGTCGTACCCAATTGGGTTTTGCGAATGCAACGCAAACAGCCAATTTAGTGCCAGTTTCCACCCGTTCAGCCTCTGCACATTTACCGGAAGTTATTGCCATTTATTTGGTGGTGGGAGGTTGTTTTCACTTCATACGCTGGTGCCCAGTAAGTACCGTCTATGCACTCACGATCAACGTAAAAATAGTCAGTTCACCGCCGAAGAGTCGCAGATGCGTGAATTGTGCATTTCACAATTTCAGTTTTCAACAAAAATTCGGAGGTTCAATGACTTTTTTTTTTTTGAAAAAAAAATTAAAAAAAGTTCGCATAACTTTTTTCAATTTTTTTCGGAGAAATTTACAAATGCTGCGCTGTCAGCTTTGAGAAAAACCTTTGTTTTTTTGGCCTAATGCAAATGTAAGAGTCTATCCGCCAAGTTGAATTTCCTGACGCAATCCGTTCATTCATGAACGGAAAACTCACAATTACTGTGTGGAGGAAAACAAACCAAGGTGACAAGTCTCATATCATTTAAAAGATGGCCATCTTCCTAGCATTAAAAAGTCAACTACAACCACTGCCGTAAATGCCTTCAAAAAAGAAGTCTTTCGTGAGAGCAGCAGCCTCATTAAATCTTCTTTGGAAAAAACTTTTTACATCGTAACTAAGGCGCTATTGTGCAAGCGCGTCTATAGTATTCAGGAAACGGCTGCACTAATCTTCAAATAGTGGCAATCGATCGCAAAAGTCGATCGATCACCGGCTCAGTGTGAAAAGCCTTATTATTAAATCAAAATCAAGCTCAGAATCTCAGTAATGTTTAAAAGGGCTGTTTTTTCATCAAACATTTAAATTTTGACATGCAGGAAATCTTCTCCTCCTAACCAATTTGATTGATTTGATTGATTTTTATGTTTTTGTTTTTTTTTATTTTTTGAAAATTTTATTTGGATGTCATTGTTACTTTCCATTTTAAGTTAAGGGTTGTTTTACAATCAGGGTACCTCGGCTGTCTCATTTGGGGTGAAAAATGAAGTGTCATGAATATTTTCAATATTGATGTTTTTGCATTGTAGGCAAGCCAAGAAGTATAATTTCAAAATTTTGAGGCGTCAAGTCTTCATGAACAATTTTTATGATTGATGAAATATCACAATTTTCAGAGAGGACAAGATTTTGACGGAATACTTCATTTCTACATTTTGGGTAAAAACACAAAGTGCTTTGATTATTTTCAGCATTAATGTTTTTGTATTATAGATAAGTCAAGCAGTATGTTTCCAAAATTGGGATGTGTGAGGTCTTCAGGATCAATTTTTATGGCTAGTGAAACTTCATGTTTTCGGAAAGGACAGATTTTGACGGAACACTGACTTCTAACATTTGATCATGTGATACAGGAAAACTTAATGGGTAGCCACCAAGTGTTCACTACAAATGTATAGAACATAAACTAGAGTTTTTACAGAAAATATCACAAATCAATCTATCAATTTAGTTGAAGCTTTATTGGCCTAAATATGGAGAGGACATTTTTTGACGGAATTTACCACTAAATTTCAAACCGACACAACATGTTACCAAATGGTCACATTCTTTTAAGATTTCTGGACATTAATCACCTTGCTTCAAATGTTATTCCCGAATGTTGAATGTTGTCCCAAATGTTCTTTATGACAGTGCTGAATCTACTCAAATATTAACCTACATCAAATGAGACAGTGATTTTAAGCAATTTCCATACATATGTACATATTTTTGTTAGTCGTCAAGCATTTCAAACGGTTTCTTTGCAGCTGTAGGTAGCGCCTTTGGTGGTCTTTAAGTTGGCAAGACCATTTGTAAAAGTACATGTTCATTGTTTTTTATGGATCCACAGTGTAGTGTTCAGGCCAGAGGTACCCTGATTGTAAACCAATCCCTAATAGGTTTTTGGATGCAGTACCTCCCAGCGGTTGTGGGCAGCTGTGCCACATGTACCCTGTGTGTACATGAGGTGTGTGGGTGCATGGTTGTTTAATATTTGGTCACATCTGACACTTTGATTTATGTTAAATTACTCTGTATTGATGCCAGATCTACGGTTTTGGGATCGCGATTTCTTGGATGAATGTTGCAACTAATTTAGCAATTTATGCATTCATTGCTGATCTTCCCATTTGAAATGGATTTGAGCTTGATACTTTCAAACATTCAGTGTAATTTTGCTGTTGAGTACAGCTAATGTGGTTTTAACAATTGAATCCAAGTCTCATATTTGCCAATTCTGCTATTAGTGTATTGTACATGCGATTCTTTCATGGGAGAAGGCGACCGTATCATTTAATACAGGTTTCTTATTCATTCACCATATTTAAAGGGGCACAATGAAAAGAGCAATGTGTGGGGTGAAGTTGATGGATAGGATGAAGACTGAGGACGTGATGCAGATGTTGGGTTTGGAAGAGGCGATGGACCGGTTGACGAAGGCGAATAGTGTACGTTGGTGTGGGCATGTGTTGAGGAAGGATGACGAGCATGCCTTAAGAAGGGCCTTTGAGTTTGAGGTGGGAGGTTCGAGGAGGAGGGGACGTCCAAAGAAGACATGGAAGAAGCAAGTGGAGGAGGAGAGTAGGAGGGTTGGGTTGAGGGTGGAGGATGCATTGGGTGAAGTGGAAGGAAGGAGTAAGGGCGGTTGCTGCCAGTGTGAGGTGAATCCGGCCACCCCTGTTTGCAGGGACAAAACCGGATTTAAAACTTTGGATTTACTACTACTACTACTACTACTACTTGATCCTTAAACTCCCCCTCCCCCAACTTTCATTTTAAAAAATTGATTTTTTATATATATCATTGGCCTAAGTATTATATGTGTACCTTAATCTTAAATGCGGTTTGATCTATTATGAAATGGAAGAAGTTCATGTTGTATATTCTGTCCATAGGGCATAACAACAAAATGTTTTGTTTGGATAAACGCGATCACCGACCCTAAAAAAACCTAGCCGACTCAAAAGTTTTATGCCATTAGCACAAAATAAAAAATAATATTCTGCTGGACCTCGAAACCCATATTTCATCCACAATTTAATTGTTTTTTTTTTTTACCAACACCAAGACAGAAAAAAAAAATAACAACAAGACAAGAGAACTTACAACAAGTAAAATAAAAGATCTTTGCTATTGTCATTGAAAAAAGCTTTTTAAAATGAGCATCTTGTATTCATTTTAGATAAAAAACATTGAGAAGATCTAAAAAAACAAAAATCAAAAAAAAACCCGACAGACCCTGATATTTGTTTCTCCGTATACGCCAAACAAACATATTTTTTTATTGCCACCCTAACAAACCCCACTCTTTAATTTCATAAGAAACACTTAAATACCAAATGGACTCCTGAACCCAAAAATACCACAGAGGAATGTTCATGGTTTCTGTGAACCATATAGTAAGTGTGCCTACAGGAACTCTAAATACCACCAAATACCATAATGGCAGTGCAGTATGGTATTTTGTGGTATTTAATAGGCTATATCTATGATGGAAATATTTACCACAGTGTCCTATTGGAGCATTCTGAAGCAAACAAATTTTGTATGTAACTGGGAAAACCCCCACAGGGGATCAACTATTTTTTAATAACCAATTTTTTCTTTTGAGGATTATTGATTGGACTCCTTTACAAATTAAGAAGTTGCTAAGATCACAAAAATTGGCACCTTTAAGCAAGAGAATCGGTATTTGAGACAAAAGCTCAGGACGTCTCTTCTTTCACATGAAATCTGTGATCGTGTGTGAAGTAACTCTTCCACTGGGTTCATTGTGTACTTTTAAAGAATTAATTTACTTTCCTCCGGTCTGTGTTATTATGAGATTGATGTAAACTGGTTTTTGTGGCTCTAAAAAACACCACATTCTTTTATTCTCAAGAATATGGGTAGACTCCATGAACAAGTTTGAATTTCACCCAATTAAAATGTTTTTAGAGATAAAAATCATTAGCCCAAGGTAAGTGCTTGAAAGAGAGACTCGACCAAGACATTGGCTTGAGTGCTTGTGAAATTGAATACCATGAGAAATAATTTAGGACTGCAAGTATTCATTGCATACATTGTTTAAAGTTGAACACCTTTTTTAGTATCCTTGCCATTCTTACTTTTTTTGTGTTTTCATGTTGGAGGTATTAGAATTGCACCATGTGACAGTTTGTTGAGCCATAAGCACCATTCAGATACTACTTGTTAATGGGTTCTCCAAAGGTTCTTGTGATACTTTGATGCAGTGTTCCACTAAATATTCTGGACAAAAATGGTGTGCTAAATGTCAGTGTGTTTCTCATTCTAGTTTGGCACAATATTTTGTGCAAAACAAGGCAGTTTGAAAGAATACAAGTCGGGTCATTGTGTTTTAGTTTAACTGAAATTGTCACCCCATCGGGTTTCTAAATCTGATGAGGAGGGTAGCTGGTTACCCTTGTAGAATGAAAAAAGAAGATCTACCTACAAGGGCATCAGCCCTGGAGAGCTAATGGCGGCCATCCAGCACATGCTGCCTTGCATGGTGGTTGTGGTTACTCAAAGGCTAGGCCACTGCCGAAAACTGTGGATTGGCGTCAGGAAGGGCATCCAGTCAATTATCTTTTGCTCCAATAAATCTTGACACAGCAGTATCGCTGAGTGGGAGGTAAATCCGGACACCCCCGTTTAGCGGGGACAAAGCCGGATTTAAAACTTTGGTCTAACTTTCTAGGGTACTGAACTTCATGCATGTTGTACACATTTGGTAAAATTTTGCTCTAACTTTTCCATCATAATCACTGCCCAAGATAAATTTACTAATATTCTTTTAATTGGACAACTTAACAGTGTGTGTGTTCCTTATATTTTAAAGTTTCTTCAAAATGTTCTTTTCTTTTTATTGCATTTTCGCAGGGTCCTGACTCCCATTATGGAACGCGGGGCATGAGAAAAGTGGTCCACGAATCTGTGTCAAGCGGTAAAGTGGTGTTCCAGTTTACATACGCATCCGGCAACAACAACGGCACATCGGTCGAAGACGGACAGATACCAGAGGTTATATTCTACACGTAATCTATTCTAGATTTCAAATGGGCTGTATATAGACTTAACTCAAAATGAGGTAAAGTTCCACCTATGTGTAAATCAATGTGTATCGTAAATTGGATGTAATCCAATGCATATAATGTAATGTAGGTGATCACTGGCAATTTAATGGCTTGTTAGATAAGAAGTGATTGGTGAAGTTGCTTGTATACAGAAAGTTCTGGAGTGGTTGACAAAACCGGACTGTTTTGTCAACAACCTGATTTTGCCTGTTGTATCCAACAATCTAAGCAACAAACAAACAAAAACAAAATATAAACAAATATAGAGTGTGCATTGACATAACTTCAAACATGGGAGTTGACCAGCCTGATATTACACTGGTGCAAGTCGTAAGCTAACACTTCAATGAAAATGCATGTATCAAAGCTGCCATACATTTTAATTTAAGACATGCAGTTGTCTCAACAAAATCACCATATTTTTTTCTTTGAATTTGTTTTAAAAATTTCATATCAATCAGTTAGTTAAACCAAAGTTTTAAATCCGATTTTGTCCCCGTCAACGGGGGTGGCCGGATACACCTCACACTCGGCAATACTGCTGTGTGAGGATTTATTGGAGCAAAAGATAATTGACCGGATGCCCTTCCTGACGCCAATCCACAGTTTTTCGGTAGTGGGCCTAGCCTTTGGGCAACTATGCCCACCATACAAGGCAGCATGTGCTGGATGGCCGCCAAGCTCTCCAGAGCTGACACCCTTGTAGGTAGATCGTCTTTTTCATTCTACCAGGGTAACCAGCTACCCTCCTCATCAGATTTCCTTAGAAAATTGATGGGGGTGACGATTTAGCCGCCGACAACTCGGCAACTCGGTGAAAACTTCATTTTAAACTCATTTGTCTGAAGAATTGAAAGAAAAGCACTTCATTTAGTGAGAACATTTCATTCTATTAAAACAAAAGTTTAGATAGTTTCAAGCAGTTCATGCTTGTTGAACAAAATGTAATTTTGGAATTTAAATTGAAATTAAAACTATGGAGAAAATGCATTCAGCATTGGATTTTGAATTCCTTTTGGAAAATTTTAGTCATGGATTGTTTTTTTCTGGCCTTATGTAAGTAAATATGTTTTCAACATATAAATGTGACAAAGATTCGCAAATTGCAGTTCACTAAAGGTGGGTTCATACTTCATCGGCAGGCGTCTGCCCATGCTAGCCTTTGAACATGCTTTGTGCGCCAGATGCATGAAACATACACGTTACATGAAAAGCAAGTTCGAAAGGCTAGCGTCGGCAGGCGTCTGCCGATGAAGTATGAAACCCACATAAGTATTATGTGGCAGCTGGCTAGTACTGCTTTTAGTGAAGGCACCTTGGTTATTTTATCGAGGGTGTGCTGGTATGGTTTTGCTCTACCTTAGAGTACTTCCACCCGCTCGTCTGAAGAGGTGAAAATTCTTATAGGTGTTATTAGATGTGGCCACAGCACCTATAGGAATTGTTTGGTTTTGGCTCAAACTTTCCATCTGCAATACTGTACAGAGCATCTTCCTCTGTACCATTCCCTGCATGCAAAAAGGAGGGGTCATTATTTACGCCAGGGGAGAATGGAGGATTTGAGGGGGAACCCGAAAACTTTTTGTTAAGAGAGGGGGGAACGTGAAATTTTTCATCAACGAGAGAGAGGGGAACATGAACTTTTAAATGGGGAAATCAGCATGATCAAGGGGGAGTGTGAAATTTTTGAACGGAAGCGAGGGGGGAACGCGAACATTTTGCCGAAACAAAAGTTGAAATCTCATTCCCCATTCTGACTAAATAATGGACTGCGCCCTAAACCTTTTCAAATGAACATTGGATACCTTCGGAGCAAAATACAATGTACGCGAGCGTCCTTATATGCTTGCGTATATTCACAATCGCTTGCCAGTGATGCGCATTACGCAAAGGCGAAATAGGTGCAAGTGCTGCGCCAACACAGTGCGTGTGATGACCAGTTACTGCGCTTATCGGGGTCATCATGTTCGGTAAGTTCGTCTTGAAAAGGTCTATTGTTCTTGGGATTGAAAACTACGCAGCATGAAGATTTCTTAAGGTATAGAGATAAAGCACTACCAGAAAGCAAGACTTTCATGCACTTGGACTTTGCCTTCTCAGTTAGTTAGTTAAACCAAAGTTTTAAATCCGGTTTTGTCCCCGTTAAATGAGGGTGGCCGGATACACCTCGCCCTCAGCAATACTGCAATAGGTTGCATGCATTTCCTTGGTTACCTATCAATTTGATGAGGATATTTAGCAGAGCATACCATACATTTACAAAGGCACTATCATGATTTGCTCAACCAGCCTAAAAAAAATCAGCAAAAATCAGATTTTTTGCAGTTTGTAACAAGTTTAGGTATCCTAACATAACTCACAAGTTATAGGACCAAAAAGCAACCTAATGGATACAAAAAATCGGATGTTTTAGTCATTTCTGTCCGTACGGACTCTTAAAACGTTAATTCAATGGGATTTGTATCTTGGACAGCGCTATTTTCAATTTCTATCAATTTTTCTCTTGGAAAAAAACAACTTATGAGAATTCTACAGATTCATTCTTCACAAGCTCTTCCTGCAAATTTAAAATATTTTGACTTTTTTGGGTGGATCACTGATAGTGTCTTTAATTCGTACCTATTTTACCAACCATGCTGTCGTACATTCATTAGGAGCCAGCCAGTCAGCCAGCTATGGATCCCATTAGCACTTTGGCAAACATTAGGATGTTCATAAATTGATTTGACTACTACAGTAGTTGTTCAGTAGCTGCAAGGTGACCTTGGTGATGTTAGGGTTTTCTGTGGATAACAAAATAAGCATATTACGAGGGACTAAAGTGTGATTGTAAGCAAATGTCGATTAAGAGGATGATGGGAATCGATATAAGTCGAGACATAGACATGTGCTTGCTTTCACAACAGTAAGTAGTTATTCATGGTGTATACTATTGTAAATAATAATATAACAAATATTTTCACAATGTTACTGTAACATTGCATAGATGATGTCTCATATTGGAGTAGTTTGTCAAGTGGTATGTGACTTATCCACTATACACTCGAAGTGGAGCATTAAAGGTACATTTTGTGATCCTAACTCCTTCATATTTGTTTGATTCACTTAACAAATCCTTGAGAAAAAGTTATTTCAACAATTTCAGTTGATTCTGAAGGTGTGTCTTCATGTTATGAACAAATGTTTGTTTCAGTGTCCCATAGGCTACTGTGTTGTAATTTCTTTTCCTTTAAGGACATAAATACAAGATGTAAGATTATGTACACATACTAAAGCATATGGTTTAAAGAATATAAAAATCCCAACTTTTTTTAGGTAAGTGAGAAGGGCAAGGCTGAAGATTACAAAATGCACCTTTAAGAAAAGCATGTTGATCAAATGATACCAGTTAATTTGTCTGTGGTTTGCTTGGTGTGCAATTATCAAAGAGTGTTTGGGTGTGTAATTAGAGGTGGTTCACATTGAGAAAGTTCAAGAGACTGACCTAGTATATACTTGTCTGATATCAAATGAACCAGAGCGTTGGAGAGGGCATCATTCAAAGTGCATTAACTTTAGTATGAAAAAATGGCAAATTGCAGAGCAATGATGTAGCCCCCAGACTGAAATTAAGGCTATGATGGACAAGGTATTTCCCCAAATGTTTCAGCATATCTTTCTAAAATTAGACTTTCAACTTAAACCATATCAATTGTAAGTTGTATAACAGGAACCCCACCTGTATGAGTATTGGAATACTTTAAATAATAACAGACCTGTATACCTCTTTATGTTATATTTTAAAGAGACCTGGCACATTTGAAAAATAGTGCGCCCTCAAGATTTTTCAAAATCAATATATTTGCATGGTTGTAAAGCTTTTATATACATTAGCCCTCACCAGAAATAATTAAGACCAAATCAGCGTCCTTATGGGTAAACAGAACGATTTATAATTAATGTCGACGGCGACTTTAATTCAAGCAGACAACGGAAATGGCGTTTAACACAAGAAAACGCACGCCGTATGCATGTTTCCCACGGCATGCACCCTGTTTGACCGGTCTGTGACCTTTGTGGTTTTAATATCAATGAGCACGAGTCTTACGATATTCATGTAATATACACATTTGTTGATTAAAGTCATTGAAAACTTAAAAGTTAGCCTACAAATTACCTGGTTGTCTTTAACCTCTTATTAAGGTCCCTATCCGCTTTTGGGTATGTTATTTTTATGTGTAAAATATATCTCTATTCTTCCAATGGCCTAGACTATCATTGAGAGCAAATCGAAGAAATTTCATATCTTGTGAAAATGTGCCAGTGCCGCTTTAACAATATATGTGCAGCCACTTTTGAAGTCATTGGGAATTGTACTATTACTGGATGGCACTGTTTATTTTCCCTGCCAAAAGATGATGAAATGAACAGGATATGGATGGTTGTCCAGATCGATGTCTGGATGGGTTGGGCTGGCAGAAGGTTGTTCTTTTGTAATACTTACATAAATACATTAACAGAATAAAGTGCAAATATAATCATGAATAGTGCTGCTATGAGACAAATCAAAAGATGTCAACCTGGAACACAAGTTGCAGACAGAATAAGTACTTTGGGACTATCCACCACTGGTTATAGCCATTATGATATCTATGTACTTCTAGTTTAGGAATTCCCATTTGGCGAGGTGCACCATCTGCATTTGTGCAAATTGCAAGATTTATTTTCGTATATGACCAAAAAAGAGTAGTCGCAGATCTAATTTCAGTGCTGGTTGGGTTATGCCAATACATTTTTTCAGGCCTTTGCAGAGGAAGTACTGTAAATTTGAGAAAGTTAAACCTCAGATATGGAGCACAGTCTCTACAAAGACCTGTATGTGTAGCTCAAGAACAAGACAAATGTTTCATATAGAAGTCCCATGTATGCAATTGAGGTATTACAATTGATTCCATCATGTGCTATGTGATGTTGTGTGCAGTAGCACTAGACAGAATCAATGCCAATACCTCATTTGCCTTTGCCTATATGAAATGTCTACTCAAAAACGTACACGACAGAGCATTTCTTACAATAGCTTATTCCTCTTTCCAAATGGATTCTGATTGGTAATGATATAATTTTGTATACATGTACAAAACTTTGAATAGTATACACCTTACTGTGAGTGGAAAGTTGTATTTGAAAGCATGCTATTGTATTGCTGGACTTAACATGTATAAATAGAACCCTGCCGTCTTACACCACCAAATATTTGAATATAATAAAATAATACAACTTATGTTCTGTAAATTGTATATGAATAATGGCACCCAGTGTAGTTGATATATTTAACTGTCTGAATTATATATAATATATATCTTAAACTAGATGTTTTAGGCACATCAGTGCTACTGAATAATAATTATAATTAATGACATGGATGTGTAAGTATTTGTAAGCATATTTTGTTTTGACTCCCAAATTCTTTTGCAAATATTTAATTTTGACAACCGTTTCTGATAGTTTAATACTTGTGAACTATGACCACTTTAAATTTGATCAAGGTTAACCATGCTGTTCACGTGCATATTTAGGCCTTGAACAGCCAGTAACTGTTTGATATATAAAAGAAGTTTGTGCTTATGATATGTGATAAAGAAATATGTTTATCTTTAGAATTCATTTCCACATAAAATGCAATGTTGGTTTGCATTAACAATAGGGTACCAGTGTGGTGATACCTTTATTCAAGAGAGATTTTAAACCAATTCCATATTGCACTGTGTTGTATCCATGTCAGTGGATTAAGGTGGGTGACCTAATCATGATGTTTTTTCATGGCTTCCCCCGACGTGGAAGCATATCACCAAAAATATCTGATTACAAATTTGCAGTTAAATCAGTTCAGCCATTTGCTTAGTAAGAGCAAAAAATGTGTGCTAAATTGGCCCATCGGGAGAGTATGTGTTAATTAATGTGGTCAACCACATTTGTGATGTGATCTGGGAAAACCTGCCACATGTCGCACAGGACAGTTTTGAAAAAATAAAGAAAGTAGCTTAAAATCTGTTATGTTGTACTTTATTTATTGTCAGATTGTATAAGGCGTAACTTTTGATGTATTTATCAAAGAAGAAAGAAGTAAACCGTTATGGAAACTTAATATTTCAAACTCTGTAGTGATAGCAAAAACTCAAAATATAAATTTCCCACCATGTGGTGGGTTTTCCCAGATCGCATCACATTTGAGCCTTAAATTTCACTGGGGTAATGAGAAAAATATGAACTTTCTTCTGACACCAAAATCTCAATTTTGATGGAGTAAAGTGGGGGGGGGGGTTATTAATGGGGTCACCCACCTTTAATAGTGCATATAGGAGGCTACAGAATAATATGCCAAATGTAAAACAAAAAACAACAAAATGCTAAAGAACTTATGTTTTCTTGTGTGCATAAGCATTGGGTGTCTACAGGCTTCTATTAGGCAATATCACATGTGAGATCACATGACATTGTTTAATTGATCAGTTAAGAGTTCACCATATAGTATAATAATAAAAGTGACCATATGACATTAACATTAATACAAGTACATGTATGTATGTGTGTCAAATGCAAAATGCCGATTAGTCATCAGGCATGTAGCAATATTACTATTAAAAAATTCATCTTTTACTGTCAATCTTGAAGTGGGACCCTTATTTTTTGTTCCTTTGATATTCAACATTTCAAAATTTCAGCAGCCATTGAATGCATTGTTATGCATTTGTACTTGTATTTGTGTGATGTCTTCAGGTCACTTTACAATGTTTTGTACTGCAGAGGGTGTTTTGACTCAATCCCAAAATGCTTTGCAATGTGCCTATACTGTACTGTACTAAACACATGTCAAAGTATTCAAGCAGTTAAAGAACCACAAGACATTCTATGATAATGCAAAAAAATCCCTATAAAGTACTAGCACCTTGCGCCTGAAATGGAAAGTCAGAGTTGTTAGTGTGTAAGAATAGGATTTTCGTTTGCGATACATGACCTTTGTGAAGGAGTGGAAATTTACCAAATATGGGCATTGTGGGTGGACTCACATACACCCTTGAGTATACAGTATTTGGTCACCCAAGTCATGCTGTATTGTAGGATTGGTGTAAAACTTCTCTGTTCATTACTCAGAATTGTGTTGTTTTGAAACAAAATTTTGTTACTGGTTTGTGACTAAATCAATAACCGGTGGTGGCTGAGGAACTCCAAGGTTCCACAGTCCATTATGCCACCATGATAGAATGCACACTCAGCAGTTACGTTCCGGGGTTGTGTTAATTGCATGGAATCAGCGGCAGATTTAAGGAAAGGGCCCTGTCAGCAGCTTAAGGTGGGCCCCTTTAGTATTGCAATGTGACACAATGTCCCACTTAAGTGTGACTAGGGGTGTCTGAGGGGGGCCCTGAGAGCAATATTTTAGGGGGCCCTGTCAGCAGCTGCTGACACTGCTGACTCTTAAATCCGCAACTGTCTGCATGGAATACTGCATATTTCATGCTGTGGTTATACTGCAATAATAGATCTAAGGGTCTATGTTCAATATAAATAAATTTAATTTTAAAGCAGCAAAATTATATATGTACCAAAATATAAACCAAATTGATATGTTTTGCATAAATTGTAATATCCATGAAATAGTCATTCTGTATTGTTTCTAATAAATGCGCCGGTATTTTTTCAAAAAGGGGGTGTTTATTATTAGAGGTGTATTCTAGTAAAATATAGTGGGGTTTGGTAAAAATAGTGAATATTTGGGGACTGTAGTGTGTTTTGGGTGAAACAGTAAATTCTTTGGTGAGAAAGTTTTTTGGTGGAAAATTGTGGTTTTCAATGTAAAACAGAGGATCATTTATTAAGGGTACGTTTGTTAAGAACAATACAGTATATATCAAAACCTGAATGCTTCAAATCATGTCAAACTTGTTTTTTGTTGAACTTGAGTAAAAGTAACAGGCAAATTTTGATGCACAGGACCTTGCACAGGTAAACAAATGAATCATTTACCTGTTGAGGCTCAGTAGAGGGCACCTAAAAAAATAAACAAGTTTGACATGGTCTATATCACTTTTGGGTGAACTACAGCTTTGTTGCATATGTTTCATTTTTGTGTCACCTTTTACTTGAAAAGGGAGACCACTAATGGTGCGTTCATACTTCATCGACAGACGTCGGCCGACGCTAGTCTTTTGAACATGCATTGCACGCCGGATGAATTAACATACATGTTACGTAAAAAGAAGCATGTTCGAAAGGTTAGCGTCTGCAGACATATGCCATGAAGTATGAACCCACCTTAACCATGCAGTCCTAAATTCTGTGTATGTGTTATGTATACATGTATGTTAAGGTTTTACCAAGTGCTGCCTAATAGGGAAATTTAAGTCAATATTGCAATCATGGGTCATATAGGTGCAACATGGGAAGCCACATATGTTAATAAGTTCAAAGGTAATTTGAGGTCAAACACCAAATTTAGAGGCTGCAAAAAAGCAGTACTTGAGGTTCAAGGCCCACCTGTTCATTGTTCATCGTCTGCATGGTGGGAAAAAGTGAGGAATCTAGGAAGCTCCTTCCCAGGAATTTTGACCATTTGGAGGGAAATCTTGACTTTTCTGTTAAAGAAATACATAAAAAGTGGTGAGAAGTCTATAGGAAATGTGACTATCTTCCCAGGAAAATACGCATTCAGTGGTGTGTTTTACTTAAAAATCAAAACTTTGATGTCAAAACCTCCCATCACCAAACGTGGACGTGGAATGCATTGCTGCAGTAAGCAGCTAGGAATCTGTCTTCATGTAGCCCTGAAATAGTTTGAAGTTTTGTTTTTCTTAGAATTTAAGGATGCATTATCATTTTAGATAGAAATAACATCTTAGATGGTATGTTTGTGACTGTTCCTTCCCGCATATCTCGGACTCAAAGTGACCAAAAGTTGCAGAAGTTAAGTTTTGGACCTTGTTCCTGAATGTTCCATTCAAAGTTTTATCTGTTAATTTTAAAATTAACATTTTAAGAGATATTTTCCTACCTAACACACCAGTTTGTGTGTTGTTTTGCTCTCATTCTCAAGAAGAGGAACATGGCTAAGCACTCCATTGAGGATCATTTAATAATTTGTGACTCAAGTCTTGCAAATTGAGTGTCAAAACCAGTTCCAGTACTTGGGCAATTAAGGATGGTGTCAAGGATAGTGCTTTTGTTTTTACACAAATTTCTGGGTTTTTTTTTTTCACTAATTTAAACATGAATATGTGTTCTATCTTTACTAACAAAGGTTATCCACTGCAGACAACGCTGTCCTCGATTTTTTTTGCCAATTTAAAACGACTATTTTGACCATTTTATGTCGCAAAAAGCACATGGTCTTAATGGCGGGAATTTAAGGACATTTACGCTGTCAAGCGCAATGTGAATTTTACTGCATAATGAAGCAACATGTGTTTAAATTTAGTTTTGCATGAAAGCATCTTGGAAAAAGCAAAAAATAATATTTGAAAATGTAAACAAAGCGGTAATTTAGACCAGATGAATTTCTTTTTCTTCTGATTTCTTGATTTAGAGGCAAAAGATGTTTGATTCGATAGTGCATAAAGATGCATTTCCATCACTTGCATACTCAATTTTGAAGTTCAAAGATAAAGTTATTTGAGAAGGGACAGCTTGAAATGGCATAAAAAGTCACTTTTTTACTAAAACACAGATTTTCTCATTGTTCAATTTTGGTGAAATTTCAGACAAGATAACCCAAAAAATACTGAAATGGCAGAAAGCTTTCTTTTTTTTAATTTGGTGTAGTGGTATTATGTTTGTGATATCCTCTATATAACATATTATCCTTTGGTTTTAATATAACTCAAAATTTGCTGTGCCACATGTACCCTCTTGCACCTCTTATTTTGAGGTGATCCCACAAGGAACAGTCAATGGTCTTCTGGCATAATTAGCCATACAGAATTTTGTGACTTTTTATCATTCAAAATATTTTGAAGATAGTAGTTAATATGATCACTATGAAGTGGACGTATTTGCTGACTTTTACTAATAGTTTTTCAAACCGTCACTTTTAATTTAAGACAAAAGATTTATCAAGAAAGATTGGACACTGGACACAACCTGAGTTTTGATTTTTGGGTAGTTAATAAATGAAACATCTTATGGGCAGAAGTAATTCAAAAATATTATAATTTATTATTATAACGGGGTAATTGGGCTATCTCTATATGTTATGTGCAAATTGGTTTAAATATGTTGATACAGTAGAATAGACTGATAATGGTTTGGAAATGAATTTGGCTGACATGTACTTTGAAAAAAGTTGTGGCAATTTGCAGGGCTAGTGGAGAGCATTCTTAAGTTAGCAGTGAATAATGTTTATTTGATGACAGCTAGCAGTAGTGGTTTGGTAATAATTATAAGTTGAAGGTATTAAATGGGACCTGTGCCCTAATTACAAAATGATATCCACTACAGCACAATTCAGCAAATGATCTTTGATGCCTGTTTATATGTGCCGCGGAATGGTAATGGTATGCCGTGTTTGTCATAGCAGAGGTAAGGCACAAATACTAGACTAACAAATCAATTTCTTCAGATTTTTGACAAGTTTTCCCTTTCACCATTTAAACAATTTGAAAATTAAATGGTGTGGATGTTTAGTTGTACCTAGTTATTTTTTCATACCAAACCAACGGTATGTCCCACATTGGAATTGAAATGCAGCTTGCTTTATGTAATTTGGATGTGGCATTGGGAAGGTTTCTCAATATTTAAACCTTGTTGGAACTTGTCTGAAAAAATCTAAAATAATGTTCTCAGCAATTAATTTTCCCTCCAGCAAAGAGGTTTTATATAATTTTCAGAATATTAAGTATGGTGAAGATGGTTAGTAATGTTTGCTTGGCAATGCTAAAGGAACAAGGGTGTAAAGAGTTCCCTTAGAAGTGTTCTTAACCATAGTTTTGCTAATTTTCTTATAAACTTCAAAAATATGAAACTGCCATATCGTGAAAGTTAAACAAATTAAATAAGTAGTTAGATAAATTAGAGCTAGGGTCCAAAATGTATTTTTGGATTTATATAGCGAAACCTCATCACTGATCAAAATGGTTTGAGAAACCAAAGCAAAACTGTGTTAAGATATTCACTTGAGCTAACAATTAATTTTCCTGTATGGTGGAAGTTCACAACACAATCTTTGTAAGCCACAAGAGATCGCCATACACACACACACATCTATGGGACTGGCTAGCTTATTATTTGGATGTATCATGGTTTATCCATGAAACATTGGCATGATTTGCAATAAATGTAATGTATATTTAAATTTTTTGTCTGTAAAATTAATTGCTGGAAGAAAACAACACCAATAACTTTAGTTCAGTTATTGATTTTGTAGTTTTTATTGTATTGGTTGTGGTTTGTGTGTGTTGTACGCATGCCCTGGCAGGAAAGACGCATCTAGGGATCACTTTGTCCAACTTTGGTATGATGGTGTTGTTGTGAAAAAGGGTTAAAATCTGTCTGTATATCTGCATACTTCAAAGGATTTCAACCAAACTTTAGTCACAGGGGTGTAGCATGGGATCCATCATTTGATGAGATCCATGGTTACACACAAGGTCAAAGGTCACATGAGGTCAAGTTGTTAAATGGCAAAATTGACCTCAAGTGAATAGTTGAAGTTCAATGGAGCCAAAACTTGGTTTATGATATTTACACAGTAAAGAAACCCTTATTTGTTGATGAAGTCAAAGGTCATGTGGTTGTTTTTAGAGAAATCATGGAGTTGTGTGGCAGTGGTGTGATCACTGGTAACAGCTTTAATTCTAGGTGACTAATAAGAGAAACTTTTGTCAAATTGTCTTCACATTTCAGTACAATCAAAATTGATAGTTAGACATAATTCAATGCAATATGTTACTGGCTTGGTTCTCAGCCCTATGTAACTTTGAATGAACAAAACCACTTTCAGGTTAACTTCCCAGGGGGAAAATCCCAATCAAAATGGTCTGCGGCTATGTCACTTGTCATCCCATGAATTTAAACTGAATACAACTTGTGCACACATAAAACCGAAAGTACATAGTTGTAATTACACTTCCTTGATTGTGGTTTATACCAACAGAATTGGTGAAAGGAAAAGTTGATACTATGACTAGACACCAAAAGTAATACAGCCTGTCTAAAAATGGTACATTGAGAAAGTTTTATCAAATTCCAAAATATAGTACTTTAATGTGTCCAGACCATTTCAAAGATGAAAGGTCAGGCTTTCAAATATTTTATTTCATTTGCTTGTGTAATTCCAGACAAATAGTTGATCAACTGCAATAATAAAAATCCATTTCATGCCACTTTTCTGCTACATGAGTGGCAAGTGAAATACATCTCCACAGATCCAACAGATCCAGGGAAATATATTGGCGCTGTGTGAAGAAATTGTGTTACAGAATAGCAGTTCTCAAACAAACATGAATCTTTGAACTTCTACCATACAAATTACAGGATTTGAACCTAGGACCTTTGATTCAATGCTCTACCAACTGAGCCCAATGGGTCAAATTTTAAAAGTTTTAAAAATATAGTTTCAAAATATAGTTAACTATCTAAATTTGATATAACTACAGCTGCACATTGGTTCTGTTAAATGTTAACCCAATTACTATACAACCACAAATGTTTAACATTTAAAACATCCCGAGAATAAGCAACAGAGGAAATAAACATGGAACTCAAAGACATGGTAGCTGAATGAATGATTCAAACTATGGATCAACAAAATCATATTAGAAGAATTGAATGAGAATTATTCAATGCTTAAAGGTGCTTGTTCCGATCGTATTTGGACCCCCTGATTTACCCCCCGGAAGTATTATAATTTTGATATCAAATTAAAGGCCGCCGGCCATATTTTTCTCATTGTCTTCCAAAATTTCAGCTTTCAAATCCATTCCGTTCTCAAGATACTGACAAAAAACTGCCGTTTTAATGGTTAACCATCAATATTATGCACATGTAATGAATAGGGCAATTGGGCACTATGAAGCCTAATCGCTTCTATCAAAAAACCGCAAGTTTGTTTTTCTCAATGTACCTGGTGGCCTGTGTATACAAGTGTCAGGCTCTCATACCAAGCAGATAACACGATACACACAAATCGGAACAAAGCACCTTTAAAGGTGCCGGTGTTCCCAGGCACCGTACTTGGCCCATCACTGTTCTTGATGTATATAACGACCCGCCCTGGTACTTCTTGTTGGAGATACCTTTAGAAGTAATGAGGGCTATAACCCCAACCACTTTAAAAAAACCTGGCTCAGAAAAAAGATTGTAGTGCATTCATAGATTAGTCCCGGGATCAAAGGGGGAAAAGATGCTGTTATCTGTTATCAACCTCAGCATCCAATATTATATAAATATTGATAGTATTTATGGTGGAAAAACTTTATCATTGCTGATGTTGTATAAAAAAAGAACAAGATTCCTGTGATCCCATGGCTAGAGATATGATTAATAGAGTGCTATGGACAAGTAAGGTCGCATGGTAAACATTTGCACAAAGTGCATGCGCTCACTAATACCCTGCTAATGCTATTAATTTATTAATCAGTCCAATTATAACGGCAAAGGGCTGCATTCACCATATAATATATTCCAGGTGGCCCATTAAAAGCAGCATAAAATGAGTACTTTTATATAACTCTATATTATTGAGTTTGTACACATGAATAAAATCAGTCATTTATTTTTTACTCACTTTACATAAAGTTGCATTTGCACATTAAAACCCTTTTTGGTTTAGTAAAATATATATATCCCTTACGTATAATCTTTTAACTGATTAAAATATATCTCTCATAAGTTTCTAATTTGAATTGCTTTGGACTGCTTTGGTATGAATTTCAAACTTCTAGTAATAATAATAATAATACCCATTCACCTTAGGGACAACATTCCACTGTAGATCATGGCGCTTACAATGATATTATTACACTGTCACTAGGAAATCATTCACAATCATTGCACTTGATAGGGAGTAAAGTAACGTAGTGGCAGTCTATCAGCACTTAGTTGTACCCTTTCCCTAACAGCTCCCCAATTTACCCCTGGTTAGAGAGAGCCAAGCCAGGTAAAGTGTCTTGCCCAATGCATGTGACAAACGTTGCTGCAGGGGGACCACAACGGCAACTTTAAGATCATGAGTTCACCTCGCATGCCTCTATTACAAAAGAGCCAGTACTGGATTTAGGGAGTTCCCTTGGAGGTAAGGTAACAAACCAAAAGTTTGGTAAAGTCCTATGATGGTTGTTGTTGTAACTAGTTTCTTAGAAGGCTTGCCCTCTAACCAGTAGTGAGCAAAATAAATATGATGTCATAATATTATGGACTCTCATATAATTGCCTTTTTAGCCCCTCCCTTCCTAGCCAAAATTAGATCTTTGAAAAGCCGCCCAGTTTGGCATTTTCAGGTAGAAGGAAGGGAAACTTGGACCCGCTCTATCCAGATATTGGAGCAATTCTACAAGAAATAAATGAGATTACTGCTGAAACTATAAACCTCCAAGGTGTGGTTCCCAAATTTAAGACAACCCAAATCAACATTTTGGCGTTGACATGAACCCACCATCCAATAGCACCTTGAATTTTGTTGGTAACCACCCCCCCTTCTGAAAATACATTATTGTATAAACAAATTGTAAACCAAAGAAAAAACCCTCTAGAAGAAAATACCATCACTGTAATTGGTCCGTGTACATCAAGAAATTATTAGCATGAATGAAAAAATACCAGAGTTCAAGCAGGACTCTTGGAAAATATGCTCATATAGCACTATTCTAATCCCTGTGTTTTACCTAAACATAACCCCATCTCTTTCAACTACTTAATGGCAGCTTTAATGTAGCCACACCTTACAGCACACTCCCAATTTTATCTCCATCTCTCTGTTCATTTAGTCATTGTACAATGGCTAAGATCTGGTTTCCATGGAATGTATTGTTTTCTCCAGGAGTAAGAGTAACTGCAGATGACACATGGCCTGCCTCCACACAGATCATCTTGGGATATTCATCGTCTCCAAAATCTGACATCCCCTTAGCCTTGTCGGCCCATGGGTTCCATACCACTGCAGACAACAAAAGTAATAGAAAAAAATAAATAAAAAAAAAAAAACAACATTAAAATTATTGCATCAATATTTATTACCAAATAGAATAATCTAATAGTATTGATTTCCCAAGGATTTTGCACAATGTGCATATTTATTTGCAAAATATGTATAGTGATTTCGTGTGAAATGGAATGAATGTTGGCAATTCTGTTTCCATTTAGCAATTGATAATTCAATTTCCTTTAAAGTTTATTCTATCATTAAAAAATGGCGTACGGTTTCCCGAATGTACACTCAATTTAGTATATTGGTAATTAATATTTCGGAATGAATTTGAATGGACATGCACAATCATGTGTTTCAAGCATCTACCAAGCTCTATATAAATAGGAAATCTGAAGGAAATCATTCTCTCTTTGATCTGATTTTGCCACGCTTGCATCATCTTATAGGCAAGCCTCAATCTTCAGTATTTCCTTCATTTCCAATAATGGCTGCTGGGGGAGATACAGAGTAGTGTCAGACATTGACCAAAATCATCTCACCACTACCTTTGAAGCTGATGATGCTGACTATCTCAATGTGGCAGATACGCTTGGAATCAAACACTCAACCGCCAGATCAATCATTTCTCAGAGGTGCCGCTGTAACAAGCTACCGAAAGGAGGAGCAATGAACAGAAAGGTTGATAATGAAATGAGAAATACCCTTCAAGAATGTCTGGATGTTAATCCCCTGTTGACTTTGCATCAACTCAATGATGAACTCCATGCTCATCTTCCTAATAAGCCCTTTGCCACAACAAGTACCATAGCAAGAGCTCTAGATGGCATACTTATTACTATAAAACTAGCAGATGTCTCAGAACAGAGGAATGAGGCACGTGCCTCAGTTGTACAAGTTAACTTTGCAAATTGGTTACTCCAGCATGGAGTCATTGGACACAATGTACTGTATTGACTAGACTGGATACAACATGGACCCATCGGTCTTATGGTCACGTTCAATGTGGAGAGCCAGCGAGAGGTATCGTTCATGGCCAAAGAAGCAAACAGTCAATGTGACGCTTGCCATTTCTGGTGAGGTTGGACATGAAGCTCACACAATATCATCAGAAACTGACGAGAGGAGTCCTTAGCCACAACGATCGAAGCATGTCGTATTCTCTTCCCCGCCTGTGAACCCATATATCTAATATACAATACCTGTCCTCATATCTGAGCCCATTTTCACCCTAATGCAGATGATTTTACTATCAAGCTGCTTCCCCTTACTGCCCATTTCTAAATTCTACAGAAATGGCCCACTCGGCTTTCAAGGCAGGAGTGAAGCAGACGGTCACAGGAAAGATTTGGATACAAAGCCACAGCAGAGCAAGCCGGTGTGAATCTACAAGTTTGGAGATCCCTCCATTTCCAGGAAGTTTGGTTTGCCAGTCGGGGGTGGGGGGGTGGATTGGGGAAGATCCATTCAAGAAGAATCACAATTTATTATTAAAGCCTACATTTAGGTCAGCACTTGCTTTAAATGTTTATTCAGGGAAAATTATTCTTGTGCTCGCCCCCTCAAAAGATCCTGTGCATGTTACTGATCATTTTGGCTGCACTCAACATTGATGAAGTGACACCTGCAAAATGCTCTCAGACACACCTCCCTCTATGTCTTCAAAGAGCCATGATACAAAGTTGAAAGAAAATCTGCAGAGCAATTTGGAATCTATCACACATGACTTTGCAGAGCTGTTGGATTTACTATCTACAGAGTACTTCTATAATCACATGGATGCCTTTGGTAAAAAATTACAGGAAGACAATCCAAATTCTCAGTTCTGGTGGCAGTACATGGACATGGTAAGTATTCTTTTGATGTTCATCAGAGCACAGCGTGATGGTATCTGGGACCTTCACAGTATGCTTTTAGGAGAATGCTACCATTCTTCTTCAGATATGACCACGCCCATTATGCTAGATGGGATACCATGTACTTAAAGGCACTATCAGTGATTTGCTAAATCAGAAAATCAAAGAAATCATCAAAATCAGATTTGTGCATATTTGTAACAAGTACAGGTATCCTAACATACTCTGCAAATGATAGGACCAGAAGCAACCTAATAAGGACAAAATTGGAAGTTTTAATCATTACTCTCCGTTCGGACACTTACTACAACACGTAATTGAATGGAGATTCCTATCTTTGAACACTGCCGTCTTCCTTTTCCTTTAATTTCGTCAGTTGGAGAATTGTAACTCATGAGAATTCTACAGACTTATGCTTCACTTTTAAACTATTCCTGCAAAATTAATAGATTTTGACTCTTTCGGATAAATCACTGATAGTGTCTTTAACAGAAATGAACCGCCTCCCACCTAAAGTCCTCCAGGAATTCCAGGCAGAAAATTTTGTTGTGAAAGAGATCATCAGAAGGTTCAACCAGGTATCTCCAGACCACAGGAAAGAAGAGTGGTGGAATTGTTGGTATAACAAAGACTATCTCAGCACTAGTAGTATGTCAGCCCGGACCAGTTTTGGGCACCAAGGGGTAGGTGGAAGAGTAGAAAAATTTAATTGCTACCACATGTTAGGTACATATGTGGGGATCATCGCCTGGGTGGATGTAGAAATCAGAAGTGGTGCAATTTTTTTATGGGCCAAAAAAGGTCAAAATTTACCCAAATAAGGTAAAAATCGTAGAATGGTGATGTATTTGTTCCAACTTCATATTAAAATGTTAATTTTCCCGGCTCTATAGCCGTGGATTCAAGAAGAATTTGAATGTTGGAATCTGGGGTCAAAATTGACCCAGAAAGGGCCAAAAAGGGGTTAAAATTGACCCAAATGAGGTATAAAATCATAGAATGGAGATGTATTTATTCCAACTTAAACTAGTGTTTCATTTACCCCACTCTATAGAAGAAGATTCAAGACGAATTGGAATGTTGGAAACTAGGGTCAAATTTGACCCCAGAAAGGGTAAAAAAAGGGCTTAAAATTGACCCAAATAAGGTAAAAATCATAGAATCGTGATTTATTTATTCCAACTTTATATTAAAATGCAGTAGTATTTCATTTTCTTCACTCTATAGCAGTAGATTCAAGAAGAATTTGAATGTTGGAATCTGGGGCATCAAAATTGACCCAGAAAGGCAAAAAAGGTCAAAATTGACCCAAAATATGAGTCAGCAAAAGTTAAAATAGCAAGGTAATCATTCCACTTACATGTATAAGCGTTTTAAAATTTCTAAAATGTAACCTCATTTCTATTAATATATTGGTAGTAGATTAAAATTTAAATTTTGACATTTGGGGTCAAGATACACCCCAAAAGAGCAATAATAGTCCAATTTAATAGTTTCATCTTCATTGAATCGCATTGACTCCAATACCCATCTGTTAAATATCGTGCCCGTATCATTTCAACCAAATTGATATGAGGGCTAAAAATGTGATTTATGAAGCCTCCTAAAATGTTGTGTAAAAATAATAAATTATACACTTTTTCACTCATAATATCTAAGTTAAATATTTTACGTCCTACGATTTCACAGTGTAAATGAGACAAATGGTACCTTTCTACAGACACCAATATTATATTCTGATCACTTCCTGTAAAATCTGTGGATCCCGGGGATGGGGCTATTAGCGTGTGGATCTTTAATAAATTTTACTCCAAAATTGACCGTAGAAAGGGCCAAAAAGAGGTCAAAATAGACCCCAAAAGAGTGTGAATTAAAAGCTATAAATTGGGCAATACTAGAGTTTTGAGAAGCAACTGGAATAATGTTTGCACTTTTCGTCAGCTGGCAACCACATAGATTTGCACTGTCGAAATGATTGCCGTGTTGGCAAAAGTGGACAATATCATCATCATCTTTCGACTTTTGTCGAAATCTGTGGCGTACTTTGCAAAACATCTTTATCATGCATTCCTGCTCCCACTTCCAAGTAAAGCTGGTATATCTGCTGCATAGCATCAGAGTAGGTTAGTGATCTGCTACCTCTACTTGGACATGGAAGACTCCACAGAATAAAGGTCTGATATAATCTGGTCCTTGACTTGAAAGCAATTAATGCCCGCCGAACTGTGCGCTTAGCCCAGGATTTTTTTTTTTTTTTTTTTTGGTTTGAGTGATTAAATATGTAGACAGACTGACAGGAACCCCTGAAACATAATTCTTAAGTGCCACAAATGGTGCCTTAAGGAGAGGGGGCCAAGACAAAGTTTGTACAGGGGTCAAATTTTTAAATTGATCCAATCATGTTGAAAAGTATACCATGTCATTTGTCTAACCACAAGGATTCAGGATTCTGTACAAACCTTGTTTTGGCCCCCTCTCCTTAAGGCACTATTTGCTGCACTTAAGAATCACGTTTCAGGGGTCCCTGTCAGTCTGTCAACATATTTAATCACTCAAACCTTTTGTACTTGAGATGTGTTACAAATGTCTGTTAGCTCCCGGGTTATATCTTCTGTGCCACAATTGTGGAGATAGGAGGTAATTCACCATAGATCCGATGTTCAGTAGAATGTTTTCTCCAGGAGATATTTTCAACTCGCATGAATTGCCTGGTATAAGTGCCATCTTGCAGCTCCCCCTTCATTGTCAATGGTTCTGCACCATACAGTAAGATGATTTCCACAAAGGCATAGGAGGCAACCGTCATATTATATACTTAACCATAATAGTAAAACAGTTAAAAGTGATAATTTCAGGGCAGAAATAAACCAAAAGATCAGATTTAACAACATTTTAGTATAGCTTTCATTCTAAAAGACCAACTGTTTCTCCTACTGGATACAATTGTTTTTACCTAGTTTCAGAAAAAAAAAGAATGAAATTGTGCCGTATTGGATTAAATTTTGACCAATTTGGGTTGGACCATTTTGATCCCTTTTCAAAGTTTTTCATTGCGAATGTCAGTCGGAAGGAACACTAAATTAGGAGAGGGGTGATTTTTTTTTCAAAATTACAAAGGGGGCAAATTTGGCAAAAGCACGGTTTACATATCTGCAGTCTTGCGCTGTTAAAAAGGTTAAAATTGGTAATAATGAACAATATCAGGCTTGTAACCAGGGGAGGGTCGGTGGGGGCGGACGCTCCCATTCAAAAAAGCTCCATAACCCCCTAAAAGAGCTTAAAAAGGCCAAAAATAGATTTTGCGAGTGAAAAAATATAGGGTTTATAAAATGCTTTTTTGTTTAAAAAAGGGTAAATATTTAGGTAAAAAGTCCACTGGTTAATTATATTTTGACCAAATTGGGTTTACTGAATTTGGCCATTATTATCCAAAGTTTTCAATTTTGGATGTCACTACTAATAAAAGTTAATATAGGTTTTAAATTGGCAATTGATATTTGAAATTCCTGCCTTAATATTGAAACATAATATATGCATACCAAATACTATTTTCCTTGGTTTTTACCCATTTTAACTCATTTTTTAACCTTTTGGCCATTTCTGGAGTCAATTTTGAACATAGATTACGAGGCAAATGAACTACTATTACATTTTAAAATAAAGATGGAATAAATACATTACCATTCTATGATTTTTACCATATTTGGGTCAATTTTGACCCCTTTTTGGCCCTTTCTGGGGTAAAAATAACCCATATTCCACATATTCCAACATTCAAATTCTTCATGAATCTACAGCTATATAGTGGGGGAATTAAATAGTATTGCATTTCAATATGAAGTCAGAATAAATAAATCACCATTCTATGATTTTTACATAATTTGGGTCAATTTTGATCCCTTTTTGGCCCTTTCTGTGGTCAAAAATAACCCCAGATTCTAACATTCAAATTCTTCTTCAATCTACAGCTATATAGTGGGGCAAATGAACTACTATTACATTTTAAAATTAAGATGGAATAAATACATCACCATTCTATGATTTTTGCCATATTTGGGTCAATTTTGACCCCTTTTTGGCCCTTTCTGGGGTCAAAAATAACCCCAGATTCCAACATTCAAATTCTTCTTGAATCTACAGCTATATAGTAGAGAAAATTAAATACTATTACATTAATATGTAGTTGGAATCACCATTCTATGATTGTTACCTTATTTGGGTCAATTTTGACCCCTTTTTGGTCCTTTCTGGGGTCAAAATTAGCCCCAGATTCCAACATTCAAATTCTTCTTGAATCTACAGCTACACAGTGGGGGAATTAAATATGAAGTTGGAATAAATAAATCCCCATTCTCTGATATTTACCTAATTTGGGTCAGTTTTGACCTTTTTTGGCCCATAAAAAGAATTGCACCACTTCTGATTTCTACATCCACCCAGGTGATGATCCACACATATGTCCCTAACACCTGGTACCACTGGCATTTTTCTACTCGACCACCTATTTTTTTTTTTTTTTTTTTTTATATTTTGACCAAATTGGGTTTACTGAATTTGGCCATTATTATCCAAAGTTTTCAATTTTGGATGTCACTACTAATAAAAGTTAATATAGGTTTTAAATTGGCAATTGATATTTGAAATTCCTGCCTTAATATTGAAACATAATATATGCATACCAAATACTATTTTCCTTGGTTTTTACCCATTTTAACTCATTTTTTAACCTTTTGGCCATTTCTGGAGTCAATTTTGAACATAGATTACGAGGCAAATGAACTACTATTACATTTTAAAATAAAGATGGAATAAATACATTACCATTCTATGATTTTTGCCATATTTGGGACAATTTTGACCCCTTTTTGGCCCTTTCTGGGGTCAAAAATAACCCCAGATTCCAACATTCAAATTCTTTTTGAATCTGCAGCTATATAGTAGAGAAAATTAAATACTTTTACATTAATATGTAGTTGGAATCACCATTCTATGATTGTTACCTTATTTGGGTCAATTTTGACCCCTTTTTGGTCCTTTCTGGGGTCAAAATTAGCCCCAGATTCCAACATTCAAATTCTTCTTGAATCTACAGCTATACAGTGGGGGAATTAAATATGAAGTTGGAATAAATAAATCCCCATTCTCTGATATTTACCTAATTTGGGTCAGTTTTGACCTTTTTTGGCCCATAAAAAGAATTGCACCACTTCTGATTTCTACATCCACCCAGGTGATGATCCACACATATGTCCCTAACACCTGGTACCACTGGCATTTTTCTACTCGACCACCTACCCTAACTCGAAAACTAGAGCCCTTTTTCAAGTGGCTGACATACTATAGGCAGATAGGCACTGTCATTCAACCTAAGAGTATATATATCAAGCAAACCAAGAGAGCTGCTAATGATGTGTGATTTCTGTTCATTCAAATTCCAATTAACAAGAGCTCAGCCAGGTGGACTTGAAACAAACTCTACATAAATAGGAAATCTGAAGGAAATTGTTCTCTTTGAACCAAATTTGCCACATTTGCAAACCTCAATCTTCACAGTATTTCTATAATTTCCAATAATGGCTGCAAGGGGGAGATACAGTTTAGTGTCGGACATTGCCAAAATCGTCTCATCACTACATTCGAAGCTGATAACTTTAACACTGACTATCTTGAAGTGGCAGATACACTGGGAATCAAACACTCAACCACCAGATTAATCATTGCTATATTTCTCAGAGATGCTAACCATAACAAGCTACCACAAGGAGTAATAAACCAAAAAGTTGATGATGAAATGAGAATACCATTCAAGAATGTCTGGATGTGAATCCCCTGATGACCTTGCATCAACTCAATGATGAACTCCATGCTCATCTTCCCAATAAGCCCTTTGTCACAACAAGTACCATAGCAAGAGCTCTAGATGGCATGCTTATTACTGTAAAACTTGCACAAGATGTCTCAGAACAGAGGAATGAGGCACGTGCCTCAAGATGTACAAGTTAACTTTGCAAATTGGTTTCTCCAGCATGATGTCATTGGACACAATGTACTGTTTTGACTAGACTGGATACAACACAGACCCATCGGTCTTATGGTCACGTTCAATGTGGAGTGCCAGTGAAGAGGTATCGTTCATACCAAAGAAC